>SZWC01011119.1:15985-66365 GCA_023375785.1 Penium margaritaceum | reverse complement strand
ACACACACACACACACACACACACACACACACACACACACACACACACACACACACACACACACACACACACACACACACACACACACACACACACACACATGTGCTATGTCGCTACTGTTTGCTTTGCTACCAACTGTTGTTGTTCTGTCACTCTTGATGACATTTGACGCCACTCACTTGCAGGCACTAGATGGTGGTTGAAAGCAACCTCGATGGTTCCATCTTCATCTTGCATATCCTCATGTGCCCACAGGAGTTTTCATTGTGGCCAGTTTCCGGGGGTTGTTTTCTTGGCAACATTACATATTCTCTTTGCTAGCTCAGCTCTTTATATATGGTTAAATCACTTGGTGTGTCATTTGGACGTCCAATTACGCTGTAGTATTGACCAAAACCGAGCTGCTTTTGTTTCTCATATGCACGTACTGTTGAATATTTACCCCTCAGCACGCCCGAGTGCGACGCTGGGAGGAGCCGACGAGCCCCCCAGAGAGAGGAAATTCCTCTTCGTTGGATCTGGAGACTCAAGGTTTGCTCGGATCCCAAAATGGAGGATTGTCCCTAAAATTTGACAAGTCGATGAATCCAGTGGAAGTTGTTTCACCAAAATCAGACTGTTAACAAGGGATAAATGGGCTTCCAAAGTCGGGGTGTGTGCGGCGGCTCTGGGGACCGGGCGCGGTTTGACTTCCGGTGAATCATTGACCGAAACGAGCAACAAAATGACATCTAGGGATTTTGCCCCGGAAGGACTGCCGAGGCGTCCGGTGGATGATATGCCGGACTCAGAAGTGCAGTTTTGTTACTGAGGGACTTAGCCAAAATCCAGGCTTGGAGTCCGAAACTCAGAAGTAGAGTTTGTTACTCCGGGACTCTGTCGAAATTCTGACTGCAGGTCCGCGAACAGGTTTTGAACCACATCAATCCCCATCACCAAACACGATGAAAAACTCATCGAAACAGACCCCAAAGGCACGAGGGGCACCGCCACTACACGTAGGGACATCTGTGCCTCCAAAATGGCATTTTGATGGGTCCTTGATGTGTGAGGTCGCCTCGGCGGGCGACGTGGTGCGCACCGCCAACTGATTGGCTGGTTTGGGGTGCTGCACTTTGGCTGACGTAGGGGGAGCTATGATGATCCAGATCGCGCACAGTTTGGTGCGTTGGAGAGCTCATGACAAGTCCTACAAATGATCATATCATGTCCATGTTAAAAACTAATGCAAAACTGTGTTCTTCCCTCCGTAAAAGTGACTGTCTCGCAGATGTCTTCCACTTCTAGAAACGTAGCGTGAGGCAACCAGAAATCTCATTCTTAGACTCAGAACCAACCGCACAAAACAAGCCGTGAGCACAGAAGACTGGTCGGGCCACGTTTGGAACTGCACCCCAATTTTCTGACAAAGGGGTATGGGTCCACGGCCCTGACCGGTTTGCAAATTGCTTACAGCTTTTGCGGCAGACGGGGTCATTGTTCGGGTCGACATCGCCGTCAAGCTCGAAGGTCCCGGAGTTGAAGACAGCGCAAATGGCACAGAAAGAGACGCAGCCTGTGCAGAAGTATGTAGGTGGCCTTGGCTATGGGCTATGGATGTGGCACTTTGAGCTGCACCTTGCGCATAAGGGGCTTCTGGAGGTCATGAAGGGAACGGAAGTCCTCGACAAAGCAACGGTGACAAAAGCGCAGTAGGAGGCCTTTGTAAAGAACACGGAGGCGTCCATGCTGCTGGTTTTTGGGATGGCCTAGTTGCAGTGGAGCTACTTCCAGGGCTGCAAGTTGGCAGCCGAGGCTTGGCAAAAACTCTGTGCCATCCATCAATCCAAGTCGCTGGCAAAAAAAATATTCGCAATGAAGCGATTCCTGTCAGTGAGAATCGATGAGGGAGATGATGTCATCTTCGCCATGCAGCAGATCGAGTCGCTTGCCTCACACTGCAATGACTTGGAGTGGAAGATTGACATGCAACTGCAGGCAATGGCCCTCCTCATGACCCTTCCCAACAGTTAGAGCCCTCTCATTACTGTCTTTGGAGGATGGGCAGAGGACAAGCTCACCTATGGCGCAGTTGCAGAGTACATCCTCAACAAGACACAGTGACGGAGCTGTAGGGAGCCCTTGTTGTTCTCATCAGCCCTCGTCACCAAAACGCGTGGTGGCAGAAGCGGGGCCAAGGGAGGTGGCGGACATGGCGGCGGCAAGAAGGGCGCCAAGAAGGGTGCGTGCCATAATTGTGGCAAGGAGGGCCACTGGGCCCGTAATTGCACCCTGGAGGCAAAGGCCGGCGGCAAGGACACCAAAGGCAAGAAAGCGCTCCTCAACGGCACTCAAAACCACTACCTCAAGAAGGCCAACCGGTGATGCCTTGACTCTAGAACGGAGGAGCATGCCCACGTCGAGAAGGTCGGGTTCATTACCTACACCAAGTCCAGCAAATCCATGGTGGTCACGAACAACAAGGTCGGACAGGTGGCTGGCCAAGAAGACGTGGAGGTTGAGGTGGTGGTTGGTGGAAAGCGGGTGCAGCGTGCCATCAAGGACGTGCAGCACGTACCCGGCTTGGTTGACTTTCTAAGTGTCAGCCGCGTGACTGACAAGGGGTACGAGGTGCTCTTCACGAGAAGAGGGGCAATCGTGCGGAAGGACGGTGGCCGCGAGCCCGTGCTGGAGGCTAAGAGCTAGGGAGGCCTCTACATCGTGGAGACCAAGGTGATCCCCGCGGCGACAGATCCAGCAGACTTGTAGGAGTGCACCGTCAACCTAGCCACAGGAGGGGGAGCTGATCTAGAGCTCTGGCATCGACGACTGGGGCATTCCTCTCACGCAGTTGTGAAGGACATGGCGAAGCGCGAGCTGGTACGCGACCTCATCATCCATGGTGCGGAAGAGGCGATAGATGCCGCAAAGCACAAAAAGCATGAGCTTTGCATTTTGGACAAGGCACGACGCAAACCGTTCAACGAGAACGTGAAGTGCGCCTCGGACCTGCTAGAGGTTTTGCACAGAAACGTGTGTGGACCATTCAAGACGGCGTCAAAGAGCGGCGCACGTTACTTCGTCACCTTCATTCATGACTACAACAGAAAACTCTGCGTGTACTTCATGAAGCTGAAAGGCGAGGTCCCAGACCGGCTAAAGGAGTATGTCGCCGCAGTGGAGAGGCAGACTGACTAGAAGATCAGAGTGCTACACAACAACAACGGCATAGAGTATGTGGGCTGTAGCGGGTGGATGCAGCAGCAGGGCAGAAAATGGGAACAAACTACGCGGTATATGCCTCAGTAAAATGGCATGGCAGAAAGACAAACCAGACGCTGCTGAACATAGTACGGACCATGTTGGTGGATGCAAAACTACCCTAAAGCTTCTGGGCAAAAGCTGTGCGTACTTTGAGCTACACCATCAACCTCACTCCAACAACGGTGTTGAAGGGGAAGAGCGACTGGAAGACACCGCAGGAGGTTTGGAGCGGGCGCAAGCCAAGTGTGGCACACCATCGTGTGCAAGGCACACACGATGGTGTAGGCCGTGCAGAGGCGCCACAGCAAGCTGGAGCCGCTGGCAAAGTCGTATCTCTTCCTTGGCTATGAGAGCGCGCATAAGGTGTACAGGCTCTAAGACATGCGCAAGGAGGAGGTAATCTGTAGCTGAGACGTCGAGATTGACGAGGAGCAAAGCTACATCAGCATCAACGACGTGGGTGTGGTGGATTCTCCAAAGATTGGGGAGTGCTTTCATCTCCTTGACCACGAGAAGGAGCTGGCCGACGCCGAAGTTGAGGATGCGGCATCAAAGCGCAAAGGTGCACCAGCGGTGGCAGCCAGCACGGAGGACTCCGATGATGATCAAGCTGATGAGGAGATCCACCGGAAGGATCCGGCAGACAAGGCACTGAGGGTGCCAAGGCACGCATTCCCAGTAGAGTATGCATCGAGCGTCGGTGGAAAATCCACTGGATGCGCCGGTCGTTCAGGCAATGTTTCACTTGAGCCAGAGATATCCTTGGGGAGCCGTCAGGTGGTTGATTCACTGGAGCATGCTGAGTCGGAGGGATCAAACCAGAGCAAAGATGCGCCACCAAAACTACCGTGCCGTAGCGGGAGGCAGCGAAAAGCGTGGAAGAATTTCGACGCAAGTACCGGTCGATGGATCAGCATGACACGGTTCATGCTCGCTGCATCAACAGAGCTGGCTACCATGCAAGAGGCGCTTGCACGGTCCGAAAGGGGATCAATGAGATACAACCATGAAATTGGAGCTCGCGTCCATCACAGAAAATGACATGCTGGAGCTTGTTGACAGGCCGAAAGATGCCAAGGTCATCGGCTCAAAGTGGGTCTTTAAGACCAAGTTCACAAAGGAAGGTGTGGTTGACAAATACAAGGTGCGGCTAGTGGCAAAGCAATACGCACAGCATAAGTGCGAGCACTACGATCAGACATTTGCTCCCTTCGTCAAGTTCACAAGAATCCAAGCAATCCTTACGGTGTCAGCTGCGAAGGACATGGAGCTCCACCAAATTGATGTGAAGACAGCCTTCCTCAACAGCATCACAGATAATCTACATGGAGGTGCTAGAGGGGGTGGAGGCGCCGGAGGGTAAGGTCTGCAAGCTGCGGAAGTCCTTGTACGGGCTAAAATAATCACCCAGATGTTGGTACCAACAGATGGACAGCTTCATGGCACAACCCGGCTTCAAGCGCCGTGAGGCGGATCACAACGTGTACGTGCGGCGCAACAAACAGCTCCATCAGATTATTGCACTCTATGTGGATGCCCTAGTTTTGTGCTCGATGGATCTGCCGAGCCTACAGCGGCTGAAAGAGAACCTTAGCAGCAGATTCTGGATGTGGTACATGGGGGAGCTGGAATACTACCTCGAGGTGAGCATCACGCGGAACCGGAGGGCACACACGCTTGAGCTGGGGCATGCCAAAGACGTGGCCGAGGTGCCGAAGCGGTACAGAATGGAGGACTGCCAACCAGTTGGCAGTCTGGTCTCCACGACCTGTGAACTGAGTGTGGCAATGGCGCCGCGAAAAAAAGAAGAGCGGGAGGATATGGAAAGGTTGCCCTACCAATCGGCGGTGGGCAGCCTCATGTACGCCATGGTGGCAACTCGACCGGACCTGGCCTACGCGGTGGGCAAGTGAGCAGGTACGTGGGCGATCTAGGGCCACTACACTGGCAGGCAGTCAAGCGCATCCTCCGCTACCTGTAGGCAACACGGGATGCGCACCTGAGGTTTGACGGCAAGGGGCGGGCAGACCCTTTAAGTCTAGTCTGCTATACAGATGCAAACTACGCTTGCAATGTGGAAGAGCGGAAGTCCACATCCGGCTACCTGTTCTTCCTTGCTCGTGCAGCGGTCTAGTGGTACAGCAAGAAGTAGGAATGCGTAGCCACCTCCACACTGGAAGCAGAGTACATCGCACTGGCCGAGGCTGTCAAGGAGGCAATGTGGCTCCTCAGGTTGCTGGGGGAGCTGGGCTTGCTGCAGCAGGGACCTACGCTGGTGCATGAGGACAACACAGGCTCAATCTCACTGACCAACAACCCGACGCAGCACAGGAGGAAGAAGCACATTGACGTGCGTTATCACTACACACCGGACATGGTTGAAAAGGGGCAGGTGGTGCTGAAGCCCTGCAGCACCCACAACATGCTTGCAGATTGCTTGACCAAAGCGCAACCCATGGACCGGCACGCATTGAGCGTGGTCAGGCTTGGGATCACAAGCTATGATGGGCTGAAGGGCACAGCGGAAGACGGGTGAGAGCAAGCAGGAGCAGCGGGCATGGCAGGGTTAAGGGGGAGAATGTTGAAGATTTTGCCCTCTACACACAAGTACGGCGCCGGGAGGCGCCGACGAGCCGCCAGAGAGAGGAAATTCCACTTCGTTGGATCTGGTGACTTGAGGTTTGCTCGGATCCTAAAATGGAGGATTACCCCTGAAATTTGACAAGTTGCTCAATCCGGTGGAAGTTGTTTTACCAGAATCAAACTAGCAACAAGGGAGATATAGGCTTCCAAAGTTGGGGTGTGCACGGCGGCTTTTGGTGATGGCCGCGGTTCGACTGCCGGTGAATAATTGACCAGAACGTGTAACAAAACAAGCCGTGAGCACAGAAGACTAGTCGGGCCACGTTTGGAACTGCACCCCAGTTTTTGACACGTACACTTGCTGGACCGAGGGGAGATGAGACATCCCTCCCTCTCGCTCGTTGTTTTGCTGTCTCCTCTCGGATCTTTGCCATCTCTCCATGTTTTCCAGTGCCGTGTCTCACATTTTTTCCCTCACAGCCTACAATACCACAAAACATTTCACTAAAACAATTTCTTTCATTCCCTCATAGTCTTCGAGTGGTAGAGAGACTGAAATTTTGCATTCCACCATACAGCACAGAGCAGCAGCACCTTTGCTGGACTGGGTTGGGCTGGGTAGGGCAAAGAGTCCCAGTCAACATAGAGGCTCTGATTGCAGGGCTCACGTCACGCAGTCCTCCAGCAGAGCGAGAGGCGGAATGCTGCCAAATTCTTTTGGAAAACTTCCCTCGTTGTGGCTGCCATCATGGCAGCTACAACGAGCATGCATAAAGGCAGTTGCAATGCGACAGTTGCATTCTGAGTCATAAAAAAAGTAACGGTTGTTACTGTTTATGGCATTCTAAGCAGCACAAAATCTCTTGTGTGGCTATCATAGCCACATAAGAGCACTCCATGCCATGGAAGAAGCTCATAGCTACATGTTGAAGGCGTGCCCTTGCGTTCCTGGAGCTTCTTTCCCCACCTGCCCGCGAAGTGACTTCCACATAAACCATGGTGGTTGCATCTCCTGCACTTTCTGTAATTGTTATAGCTTGGACAACACTCTCTGCTGTCCTCCTTTGCGGCATTGTTGCCCTCGCCTGTGCCTGTGCTGCAATTCCATTGTGCAGCAACAACAGAAACAGTTGTGACAGTGCGAGAGCAGGTGCTGCCCTTGCACTTCACGTCAACCAACGATGGTGGCAGTATATGCCACAGCAATTTAAGGTACATAATGGAATGCTACATAAGCAACTGCAGAGGAATCACCAGCAGTAGGAACAGCAGGCCAAGCAGCAGGAGCAATGCACAGTAGCAACCAGCGATAGCAACAGCAGCCTCTACATTCGGCCGCGACAGCTGCAGCTGCTGCATTAGGCTGCAACAGTATCAGCAGCTGCTGCACTTGGATACAACAGCCGCAAGCACTAGCAGCAGCAGCAGAAGACATAGCAGCACGCACAGCAACAAGGTGTCTGTGATGTTGGGCCGCTTCCTGGAAGTTGCCTGCTACCCATGGGAAAAACTCAGCCATCAGCGAGCTCGTCCGTAAACGGGCTCATTGATCGGCTAGATTGTCGATGGATGATTCCGTTGATTGATCAGACCCTTGGTCATTAGGATAGAAGGAAAAACCTTCTGACAACACCCTAGCAAGTTGAACTCCATGCCACATCAGGAGGCCGATGCATTGACTGCAATTTGAAGTCGACGCTGCTGACGTCAAAGCAAGCGATGTTCTTACGAAGAAAATCAGAGTTGCTATGACTTGCTACAGTCTTGGAGCTGTAGCAAGTGCTAGCAATGCTCAGGGTATGTTCTCTTGGAGTCGTACGGATTGTCGCGGTCGCGCACGCATATGCAATGGCCAGACGAGTGATTGGGTTCGCTCCAGACAAATCGGACGGATGGTAGAGTGGAGGGAGTCCGACACGTCCGGGCTGAGCTGTCGGCGTCCACGATCAGGTAGACTTTCCCGGCTGGGCGGCAAAACGTGTCCATATGCGGTCCAAGCGAATAGATGCCCACAATTGCATGCCCCTACGACTCCAGAGAACATACCCTCAAGGTCCTGATTGACAGTCTCGCCATCGCTCAGGATGCTACCATGCGAATCGGACTGTTGAAGTGGTTTCAGTCACCAGGACGACGAGAATCACCAGCTCTTGCAATGTTCAGTTACTTGGCCTTCAGCATGGTCATACTGCTCCATAGATGTACCGTTTAAGTTCTCCAATTGGATTTTTTGGACGTGCGCCCACTTGCTACGGCAGTGTGACAGAGGAAAAAGGAAGGGCAATTTGACATCAGGGCCGCGTTTGATGAAGTGGCTCCATATGGCAGCCCGTTTTGCTCCATCGTCAATGAAAGGGCCCCCACGACCGATCTCATCAGTCGCAGAGCCCTGCCGTTTGATCTCAGTGACGATAGGGCCCTTCAAATGGATCCTCCTCATCAGAATCTCGATCCGGCAAAGTCCAGTGTCGTCGCAAGCCCTAGACCGACCAGAGCGAAGGCTGAGTCATCGCCAAAAACTTCTCAGCGTTCAACCTTGAAATTCAAACGTGTCTCATGCTGGTTTGCCTTGTAAATAAAAAATTTGCAGTTGGTGCTCGACGACTGGATTGCCTTGCCGATCTGCCAAACGATGCCGTAAGCCAGATCCTTGTCACTACGAGGTGTCATCAGCAGGTACAACAGCCGGCAAACTCAAGTCACAAGGGTTTCCAATGGGCCCTCACGTTGGTCGCCGCCCCACTCCAGGCTCCTTGATGATGGATCCAGCAACACAGGTCCTCACGTTGGGACGTATGATGAACCCGGGGCCCTATGTCAATTCACCCCAAAAGAAAGGGGGGACGCATGTACCCATCTGGCCCTTGATGAACCCGGGCACACCTCCCTTCCCATCCCACGGCTCCTCTGTTTCTTCCCTTCAGTTTATCTCTTCATTCCTCTGAAATTCCCCCTTTCCTTTTCTTTCCATTTGCATCTTTTAACTAGGATTTTTTCTCTCCATTCTCCTCAGATCCACTCTGGTCGAGACCCAGGTACTCGGTGATTTTTTCCCAGTTCTTTGGGAGACCCTTTTTTCCCCTCGGTTTGTGACTGGGATATGTGGGATTTCCTCTCACCCCTATATCCTACTCCTCTTCTATTTTTCATCATTCTTTTCCTCTCTGGTTTTTTTTCACAATCTGCCCCTCTTCGTCAATACCTGGATACTCAGGGACTCGTCCTGATACCTTGGGAGACCATTCTTAGGTTCTCCCATCAGTCTTCACCTTTTTCTCTCATTTTTCCACTCTTTTTGGCAGCACGTCTTCGCAGGTGATGCCGCCACCTGGAGTTGTATGAGAAACACCCTACTTGGTCCCATCATTCTATGGACCACCCTCTTCATTCTACACACCTCCTCTGTGGCTCTGTAAACAAGCTCCCTACGCATTCTCTCCTACTTCTTCAGAGACCATCTCAGGTTCTCTCCAGCTAGACGTGTGATCTTCCTTAGTCCTCTACGGGCGATCTCACCCTCCATTTCTGGAGACCCATTATCTATGTCCTGGCCCTCCACATCTCCACAGTAGGATTTGCCCGTAGGTTCTCCCTTGCCGACTTGGCCTTGACAGCCTCGACCTTCAGTTGTCTCATGAGGTGTAAGTTTGGCGGTTGGATCCAGAGGTCACCATTGTGGGACAGATGGATCCCTTGAGGGAGCGTTCTTGGGTATTCCAGTTGCCCATGGTACATGGTGCATGGGAGAATTGGAAGCATTTCTCTTACCCACTTCACTTAGCAGCTTGCTCTAGGCACGCACCGTCTTCTACTGGCCTTACATGTAGCATTGCATAATGTCATGTCAAATTGCCTGCACATATTGCCTGGTTTCTAGACTCTTGATTTCGAAGCCATTCATCACATGGCGTCGTCTTGTCTCACACTTTTATTGCTTGAGCTTGTCAATGACATTGAGTTCATTTGTACCAGATTGGGCCAGATGTTGTCCATCCAGAGTTTCAGTTTCATGCATTGTTTTTCATTAACGGTGATGTGTTCCTGTCTGATGTGCTGTTCGTACCCGCACTGAAGGTCAATCTATTGCGTGTCACTACCCTCATTGATCTGGATATGGACTTCATTATGTCCCGTGGAGTTGGCCCTGTCTCCCTCTAGTCCTCTGGACAAGTTTTCCTTTGTGGTCTCCTATGTGATAAGTTGTACTGTGTATTGTTGTTTGCACCCACTCAGACAGCTGTTGGTGCCATCAAAATACATGTCTCTTCCTTACTCTCCCTCATCATGTGCACTTGCTGCATCACCACCTTTGCCATGTGCACACTACTGCCATTTACAGCCTGCTTTATCATCATCCTGCTGTTGGTTTGGATGCCTCCACCTTCTCTACACCATGTACTGCTGACTGCTTGGACTGAATGCAAGGCAAGATGCACCGAGCTCTATATAATGTGCATGAGTCTAGCACCCATGCCTCCTCTCTGCCTGTGTCTCCCACCTTTCTTCCATCTCCACCTGCTTCTACACCTGCATGTGCATCATTGCCCTCATCATTAACTGTTCTAGTGGTTGCGTCATCACTTCCTATTGTACCTGCTATCATGTCCGTGTCTACATCATCCTCAGCATTTGTATCCTTGTTGGCATCTCTCACATCACCTACTGTTTCACCCACTGTTGTGTCTACGATGCCACCATCATTATCACCTACGTTGTCGCATGTGTCATTGCCTGCCTCACCATTTGACCTGTTTGTTCCACCAGCTGACTCTGTATGGGTCGACTTGGCTATTGACCCCATTGCACTTTTGCCCTCGTTTGATCCTCCTCCTTTCAGTCAGGATCTTGTTGGCCGTCTCTGGTCCTTGTATTTGCACTCGCACGCTGTTCCCTCCGTCAATTTTCCATGTCCCTTCATGCCCTGCTTGTCCTTCTCTTCCAGGTCCTGTGCAGGCTGGTCCTGACATTGATTTTGAATCCCTTGGCCTGACTGCCACGGTAATCCAGCCAAACAACTCTCTTAGTCAATCTCTTCTTGTGACAGATTTTAATTCTTGCTGTCGCGGCCGCAAACCATGTCTCTGCTTCCCCTGCTCTCACCTCGTGGCATTGCAGTGCTCCGGCCTGATCCAGACACAATCATCAGGTTCAATCTGCTCTGGATGCGGCCCTCCAGGACCGGGTCGCAAAGCCATTGTACTCTATTGGACGTACAGGCATAAGCATAAGCCCGATGGTATCGTTGAACGCTACAACACTTGTCTCAAGGCCAAGGACTTCTTCCAAGTGCCTTGCGTGGGCTTTGATGCTATTGTGGCCCTGTGAAGAAGTACACCATCAGAAAAACACTCCTAAACCAGATGGCTCAGCACGACTGGGAGCAGCATCACATGGAAAAACATAGTTCATTATTGTACGGTTACCCCAAACATGAGATCTACTTGCCTGAGCCATTAGACGATGAAGCTGGCTGAGTCCAGAGCCTCAATAAGGCCGTGTAGGGGTTAAAGCAGTCTCCACGCTGCTGGAACCTTAAGAATTCTGCCACACTTGAGCATGGTGGATACTATCACATTCTAGTCGACCCTTTGTTTCTGAGTGCCCCTGCGACACCCCTCGTTGCAGTCTTGGTCTTGGACAATCTCTTTATTGCCTCTCTTGATCCCCAGGTTGTTCAGGTTGTACAAGATGAAGGGATTGGCCTTGTCCATAATTTTTTAGGCATGGAAATTGAGCGTGAACATCAGCATTGCATGCTCACCGTGCATGAAGCTGAGTACGTTCGCATCCTAGAGGAGCTGTTTTCAGACTATGTGGTTGCCGTCTCCCATGCTTCCACATCTATAATGCCTGTTGGACAAAGGCTTCTTAAGACCGCTAATCCTACGTGGTTGGGGGAGCTGGTTGACGCCAAGACATTCCTCCAAGTTATCGGGTCTCTGATGCTTCTTGGCACCCCCATGCATGCTGAAGCTACGTTTGTGGTCAACTTCTTGTCCCAATTTTCCCAGTACCCATGTTGCCACCACCTCGAGGTGGCGTTGCGTGTCGTCCACTATGTGATTTCCACTCCCCATCTGGACTTTTTCTTTCACACACAAGGCACTCTGCGATGGGAAACTCAAGGTTGTTCTGCATGGTGTTGGTCTCCTGTCTCTCCCGGTTGACCTTGTCTCTTTGGTTTCTAGCACATGTCTGTGTCCTATGTGCGCTTATGGTGTCTAGCATCTAAGGGTCATGCGGGGATGTTGTTGTTGTGTTAGTCTCAGCAACATCTAGGCTTGACGCATCTCACTTAGGCACTCTATGGTGGTTGAAATCTACTTCGATGGTGCCAGCTTCATCTTACACATCCTCCTTGATTTTCTAGAGCTTTTGTTAATGCTTCCATGGTTTCTCTCAGTTTTTCTTTTGGACACCCAAGTAGCTCGTACAACTACCGCGATCCAGCCAGTTTCTGTCTAGGAGCTGGTAAGTATTCTCTTTAACTTTTCTCAACTTCCAGCCATTCTCAAGCATATAGTTTCCGTCCCTCCATGTTTCTTAGTACTGTTTGTCACATCATGTTCCTCACAACACATAACATTGCTTTAGGGGGTTCCTTCATTCTCTCATGGTCAGTGTTGTTAGGGGTACCTCAAACATGGATACATCGATGCTCACATCGATGTATCGGTGTATCCATGCTATGGCACATCGATGTTGATTGTACATCTATGGGCTGCCCCACGACCAGGGGGCTGTACATCTTGGAAATGACACAACTCAGGTTGTGAAAACGCATTTTCTCTGCAATAGTTTCACACATTGTTTTAAATTTTCATGTCTAAGTGTACTGCAATATGGCCAAATTTCTACATTTCCATGTGGCTGGAGCTCCACAGTGCATACATCATGCACTTGAGCCAGATTTCAGCCACCCATGTTGAACAATTCTGAGCACTTTTGTGCAATAGAATTCCACATTCCTCCAAACTTATGTTGCAGCATTTGTTCTATCTATCATGTCATGTCCTATCACTCTACTTTTTCCAGATGCACATATGATGGCTCCATGGCCATAGTTTCTGAAAAGCAAACATGCATAGGACTGAGAACTGGAGCATGGAACATGTGAACATTCGAATGTCAAAGCAAAGAAAATGTCATAGCAAATGGTTCCAGCGGCATGTGGGAGATGCATGCAACCTGCATAACACATCGCCACAGTCATGCAGGTCCCTTGCGCTTCTTCTGCTTCCCTCCAGCACCGCCGACACCGCCAATACCACTTGCACCGCAAGCACCGCCAGCACCAGCAGCTGCTGTGTTCCTGGTTGGCCTGGTGTTGCTGGGGCCAGCACCAGCAGCAGGCCCAGATCCCTTGGCTGCTGTCACTGAGGAGACAGCTGCTGCACTTACATTGTCAGCCTTGTCTGCCCTCTCTGCAGCAGCTGCACAGGCACGGGCTGCAGTCCAAGCCGTGCCGGTTTCTGCCGTTGCAGCGGGCTGCCCTGCTGCTGCCTGCTCCATGAACTCCTCAAGCTCTGAGTGGCTGCGCACCGGGCGTGCGTAGTTGGCCCCGTCTCCAGCTGGTGTTGCTGCAGCACCACCCTGGCTGGCACTCTCGTCCTCAACCCTATTTCCCTCTCCATCCTCCTCCTCCTCCTCATCCTCCTCCTCCTCCTCATCCTCCTCCTCCTCGTCTCCCTTGTCCCCGTCCTCTCCTCCTCCCACCCCTTCCTCACCCTCCTCATCCTCAGGCAGGTTGATGAGCTCGGTCAGCTCACCATCTTTGTCACTATTCTAGCCATCTTTGTCATGGAGCCAGTTGAAATCTGTGGACCTGTGCTTGCCGCGGCCTTTGAAATGCTTGCACAGGCGCACGTTGCAACACTCAAGCAGCTCCAGGGTGCAGACGTGCAAGTGACTGCAACATGCAGTGTGAATGAGTTTGTGCACAATGAAAATGTGCTCACACTCCGATGACACTCCGATGACATGGCTATGTCAACAGCTTCATTGCAAGCTCACAAAATGTGGGCATGGCACTGAGGTAGAGCTCGTGCCACTCGTACACAGGCAACAAACCTGTGCTCACCTTAAGAACCACGGCCTTGGCACGTGCGTTCGCCTTGGGGGTTTTCAGTGGATCCACGTCCACTGTAGTCTGGCCATTTTAAAATGTACGAATCTGTGCCTGGACTGCCTCTTGGTTGGCCTGGGGCACAAGGGCATACACCACGGCCGACCACAATGTGACGGTCTTGGCATCACCACTGAGGTTGTTGTCGAAGTGCGATGGGTGCAGATGACGGGCTGCGGCGTACAGAGGGCACGCCATGTCGGACTTCCAACATTGTGACAGGCGGCCCATGGCATGCTGCACATGGGCCTGGCCCAGGCGAGCGGACTTGCTTCCCCTCGGCTCTGCAAGTGCGCGCAGCTTCTCCATGCATTCCAGCAGACCCTTGAGTATTTCTGCAACCCCTTTGCTGGGGTGGTCCACAATGCAGAGCACCTCGACAAGGGGACTCAGCAGGTCACGCATCTCCCGGCGGACCAAGGCACGCACTGCCTCCTTGCGCGCCTGAAACCCTGCCTCACGATGCTGCCCCATTGTCTTCCAATCCCGGCTGTTCACCATCTTCAGCAAGAAGGGGCGCATGTCGAGCATGCGCTGGACAACAATGTGTGCCGTCACAAATCGGGTGTCGCACTTGGGAAGCAGCAGCCAGCCGCCGCTCTCCTGCTTCAGCCAAAACTGCAGCATGTTGTTGTCGTGGAGAAACATCACCACCTTCTCCGCCCTTGACAGCACCGCCGCACCCCAGTCCGTCTTGCCGATGTCCTTCATCACGAGGTCTACATTGTGGACGAAGCACCATAAGAAGACGATCCGTGGGTACTGCTCCTTGAGGTTCTCAAAGCCCTCTTGTTGACATTGGTGTTGTCGCAGATGATGCCGATGATGTTGCCCTCACCCACCTCCATGATGGAAGTCTCAATCATGCTCGCCGTGTGGTTTGCATCGTGCACCATGCCGCTTGTATCCCGAGAGAACACGTGGCAGGACCCCTGGATGTTCACTGCCATGGCGTTGTAAATCTGACGGGACTGCTCGTCCGCCCACTCATCCACTGCCACACTGCACCCGTAGATGTTCCACTGCTGCTTCAGCAGCTCATCCAGGGCCTCTAGCTCCTTGTCCAGACGCTGGAGCAGTTCCTCCACCACCTAGTCCCTATGAGGTAGGTGGAAGGCAGGAGTTGTGTGCGTGGAGGAGGACACCACCTCCATGAGCATGTTCTGCTTGCAGAACGAGATGGGCAGCATGCCTATGCACATTATCTTGACGATGTTGAGCTGGCATTTCTTGTTGTTCACTTGTGCAATGAACTTTTCCATGCTGCTCTGCCACATTTCCACCATTCGATTGACGTCAACAATGGGCATGGACTTGAGGATGCTGACAGCAGTCTCAGCAGCAAGGCGGGTAGCAGCAACGTCGGCCTGATGTTCTGCTTCCTCCTCAGAGTCGACGGCGGTGATGCTCGCCCTCTCACACTTGGCTTCTTTCTCCCTCTCTTCCCACAGCCACACCCACAACACCGCTTGTCCCGCGTACCCCAAGATTCCCCCTTGCCACTGTACAGCAGTGCACTGAACGGCCTCCATTCCCCAGTTCGCACAAAGGCGTGCTCCAGGCTGAGGGCATCACGTGCCAACGGTGGCAGATTGGGGCACTTTGCGAGATTGCCGTTGGCTTCACCAAAGTGATCCCGGATACGGTCGCAGGTACCTGGGAGCTTGGATCCGCATGACGCGCGCTGAAAACCAGACTTTTTTGTTGCAGTCGGCCATTTGTTAAGATGGCGCGAAAGTGCTAGGGTGGAGAAATCACCCCTGCAGACTGGACCCTTAAAGGGGGTTGAAGACGAAGAGCTCTGTCAACTGTGTTGCAGAGCTGCTCCGGGTTGTTTCCATGGCGGCTGGGTCGCAGTTGGTTGATCGATCTGTGCCTAAGGCACAAGAGCCGGCGGAGAGCCGCCTGGCGCCTGGGGCACCGAGCCCGACTTGGAACAGCTCACGAGGCTGTGTCTGCCTGCCTTACACGCAAGCGCCACTCGGCTCAGTTCGGCTTGATAAGTGATCAAGCCAACCAGAAATGGCTCGCGACGTGGTTCCAGCCAACAGTCCGATTGCAGGGTTCTATCGTACCGAGGCCACTCGGTACGTTCGATGGACACAGCACCATTCGGTGTTCCAGTCGGATGCATTTTGTTGTGTCCATGTATGAAGTCGCAAATGAGTTTAGTGCACACGTGACCACCGTATCCACAAAAAAACGGGATGCAAACCATAACGGTTCAGCAGTGTGAAGTGCGGAAAAGAAAATAAGGATGAAATGTATAAGACAAAAATCAGGTAAGATGTGTTGAACAACGTCCATCGTTGCATTGCCACATTTTAGGGAGTACAGCACTTATGGACGAACAAGGGTCAAACATAATAGTTTAGCCGAAATGTTTCACTTATGTGCAATTCTTTCGCGCTACGTCGGCGATGTATATGATCATGAAGGATGGCCCCCTTCTTTTTACGTCCATGAATGGGGGTCATGCACATTTCAATTTTTTGACAAACTGGACTTGGAATCATAGAAAAAGAACCTTCAAGGTTTCAAACAAACATTCACCCAAACCAATGGCATTGCCTAGAAGAAACACGAAGTCGAACCTTCATGGATAGATTTTTTTAATGGGTCAAGTGCTTCCAAGAAATTAAGTCAACAAATCAGGTCCTTACTTTGATGAGCTGTCATGTTCCAGCAAAGGGAAACCATGGATCACCCATCAAGGTGCATCGGCACCTCGATAGAAACCGACATATAGCGGCAAAAAAAATCTTGTCGCTGACCGGGCGGTGGCGCAACCGCCTCCGCTCGAGATCGAGACTGACCGGGCCAACAACGACATCGATGCCACATTCATGTGTACCGTTGTATCGATGTTGTTGTATTCCCCATACAATGGGCCCCGGCGGTAACACTGCTCATGGTATTGGAGCATTAGGGAGACTCCACCTTCGCATTCCACCATACAGCATGCAGCAGTACCGCCTTGGCTAGGCTGGGTTGGACTAGGTGGGGAGAACAGATCCAGTCAATGTGGAGGTCCTCGTCTCGGGGATCATATCCTGCAGTCCTCTGGCAGAGCCGAAGGCGGAATGCTGATAAATCCCTCGGCATTTTTCTCTCAATGTCACTATCATCGTGGCGGTGAAATTGAGCATGCACAGCAACAGCTGCGTCGCGGCGGCTGCATTCTAAGTCGTCAGAACAACAGCAGCAGTTGTAAAAGCTACGACGATGTAAGCCAAAATAGCACTCTTTTGCGGATATCTTAGCCACATAAGGTTACTTCATGCCATGGAAGCATCTCACAACTGCATGTTGAAGTTGCACCCTTGTGTGCCTTGAGCTTTTTTGCCCTCCCGCTAGTGACGTGACTACCACATAACTTGTGGCGGCTACATCTCTGGTGCTTGCTGTGATTCTCAAATCTTGGTCAACACTCTCTGCATTTCTCCTTTGCGGACTGGTCATTATTTCCCGCTACCTGTGCCTGTGCTGCGATACCATTGTGTAGCAGCAGCAGAAGTAACTGCAACAGTGCAAGGGAAGGTACTGCCCCCTCCTCCTTCATGTCAGCTGATGGCAGCGGCAGCATCCACAGCAGCAGTTTAAGTGCTAGAATGGATTTCTGCATCAGCAGCCACAGTAGCATCAGCAGCAGCAGGAGCAGCAGGCCAAGCAGCAGCAGTAGCACACAGAGACAGCCAACAACAGAAACAACAGCCTCTACATACGATCACGACAACTGCAATTGCTGCGTTTGGCTGCATCAGCATCAGCAGCTGCTGCAGTTGGATGCTAGAGCCACAAGTAGGAGCAATAATACCAGGTGATATAGCAGCAAGCGCAACAACAAGGTGTCTTTGCTGTTGGATGGCTGCTTACATGTAGCCAGCTGCCCACAGAACAAACTCAGCCATTGGCGAGCTCGCCAGAAAATGAGCTCGTCGATCATCTGGATTGTCGATCGACAATTCCATCAAGTGATGAGCTCCTTGATAATCAAAGCAGAAAGAAAAAGAAAGAGAAAAAAAAAGCCAAAAACATCGCACAGTTCTTGTTCAACGGTTTACATAGTATACATAGAGGTGTATAAATGACAAATGGGTAAATCAAGGGAAAGCAATCCAAAAAAAGGGGAGAAAGGTGTATAGTTTATGAATGATAGAATGAGTGATGTTGACTTTGTGAGAGTAAATGCAAGATTAATGAATGTGTTATTTTACTCACGAGTTGTTCAACATGAATAAGATGGATGCGTTGAATTTGTTGGTCATATGTGATACTTGAATTTTCATTCATTCTTCATGTGATTCTGTAATGTCTTCCTAATTATGTGGTTGTTTTTGCACATGTTTTTATTTGAGACTTAAAGCATGATTACATCGATATGGGATTCTAGTTAGCTCTTGGAGTACATTTTTGTATGTAAATGTGAGCATTGAACAAGGGAATGTGTATGTTGTGTTGGATGAGAAAGTGAGTTTGAGTTAGATGTGGATCATTTTTGTCAAGTGTAATAGGGTATAAAGACAAAAGCATAACCATGTTCAACACCGGGTCATCTGGAAATTTTTTCATAGGAGTGACTGGTCCATGTGATTGGAAGGAAACATGACATGAGCCATCGGTTGCCTCTGGCAAGTTCAGTCCTTTGACGGAGTTCTAGGATGGTGTTTTCGTCCATTCAACAGGCCGAGCAGGCAGGTCCCTTTGGCTTAGCCTGGCATGGCATCAATTTAAGATGGCTGATAGGAGTGGATGTTGAACAGGGCTCTAGTGGCGAGGGCAGGTGGCGGGGGTAGGTGAGAGCAGGAGGAGAGGAGATATCGGGTGGATGAGGAGAGAGACACGAGAATGGGGGATTTTGGGTTTGTACATGCTGACCACGAATCTTAGTCACGATGGGGGATTGGACCTCTCGGGAGCTTGTGAGGGGCAGGAGATCTCAAGAGCTGAGAGGGGGGAGGGCTCTTGGGTGCTGTGAGGGAGACGCAAGGTAAGAGACTCAGTGCATGGAAGGGAATCTAGACAAGTGAACGTGAGAATGTTTCTTAGTATTGCGAACTGACAGGGAGGGGCGGGGGTGGGGGGGGGGCGATTTCTTGGAGCCCTGACTCATGAACTCAAGGTCAAAGGCATTGAACATCAAATTACCGCACCCTACATGCCACAACACAATGGCGTTGCAGAAAAGTGGCACAGAACGTTAGGTGAGGAACTCCAAACGTTGCTCACAGAATCTGGTCTACCTTTCAGTTTTTGGGAGGAGGCAGTCAAGTATGTCACTTGGGTTTGGAACCGTGTCCCACAAGGTCCACTGCCCAAGGCGGTGACACCTTGGGAATTCTGGTTTAAGGAGAAAGCTGACCTCCGACCGGTGTGGGTATGGGGAACAATGGCGTGTGTGTGGTTTCCTCAACCTCAGCGTGATAAAAAACTCAGCTCTCTTGGCCGCTGGTGTGTGTTTGTTGGGGTCTCTCACACGTCGAAGGCATGGCGGCTTTGGGACCCCACGAACCATGCCTTTGTTGAGAGTCGAGATGCGTCCTTTTTGGAGCATATGCCATATAAGGAGTTCCTAACATTGCATCAAGCTCCGCCCATGCCCCGTTCCGAGCACTACCCGGAGTACGTGGGTGTACCTGTCGTTGTCCCTAGCTGAGCACAGTGGCCTGCCCAGACAGTGCCTCAAGACCTTGATGTGGGCATAGTCTCACCTGTACCTACGGATCTGCTCACACCCACAGATCTCGTGAGCACTAACTCAGGCACCTCCTCCTCTCCACCTGGCCTAGACCCCATGGGCAGGCACAACAATACAGAGGCAACACCGCCTGCCGAGCCTCTGTGGAGGTCACAGCGCACCGTGCCTCGGGTTGATTACAGACAGTTGGGGTGACAGACAGGGAAACCTCATTGACCAAACCCTTGACGTTGATAGAGGCAAGAGGGCGTGCTGATACACCTGAATGGGAGAAGGCTATGGTGGCGGAGCTGAATGCTCTCTTGAACCATGGTGTATAAAAACTGGTGCACTTGCCACAGGGAAGGAAAGCAATTGATTTCAAATGGGTGTTCAAACTCAAGCGCAACCTGGCCGGTCTGATTGAAAATTACAAAGCCAGACTAGTGGCTAAGGGGTTCCATGAAATCCCGGGACAGGATTTCACCGACACTTATGCGCCTGTCGGGAAGTATGGGACAGGCCACGCGTCGTTGGCAGTTGCAGCACATGAGGACTGGGGCATCCATCAAATGGATGTCAAAAACGCATTTCTCAATGGCTCTCTTGGAAAAGAACTGTACGTCAAACAACCGAAAGGCTTCAAAGATGGCACAGACAGAGTGCAGTTACTGTTGAAAGCTCTTTACGGTCTCAAACAAGCCCCACGGTATTGCAACAAGGAGGATTCACCCAAAGCATCTGCGATCCTTCCCTCTTCTTTCGATGGGAGGGTGGTGTACCGGTTGCCCTGCTTGTCTTTGTGGATGATCTGTTGATCTTTTCCCCTTCACCCTCACTCATTGCACAGACCAAAGCACTGCTCACAGCACACTATCACATGACAGATTTGGGTGAAGCACGGAACTTCCTCGGCATGACCATTTTCAGAGACAGATCAGCACGAATACTGCTGCTGCATCAGTGTTGATTCATCACACATCTCACCACACGATTCCACCATTTAGTGCAGCATGTACCCCCACAGCAGTGACCCATGAGCCCAGATGTCTACGCACACCTGCTCGACATGCGGACAACAGACTACGGACCGGTCACTGATCCCACTCTGTACCGGCAGGTAACGGGCAGCCTGTCATACTTGGCCTCCACAACCCGACCGGACATCTCTTGTGCAGTCAATGTGCTTGCCCAGTTTAGCCAGCAACCATGCAGTACGCATCACAAGGCATTGCTGAAGCTGCTGTGCTATGTGTTGGACACGGCTGATATTGGACTGGTTTTGGCCCCGACTTTGGACCCGATGCTTGCTGGCTATTGTGACAGTGACTATGCTCGTGATCGTGCAGCCCGCAGTCGTGGTGGATATGTGTTTCGTGTGTGGGGTACAGCTGTGTCGTGGCGTAGTACAAAGCAGTCGTGTGTGGCATGGAGCATCGCTGAAGCAGAGTACTTGGCACTGGGTGAAGCGGCGTCTGAAGGGATCTGGCTTGCACGCTTGTTGCAAGAATTGGGCGTGGATGTGCCTGCTGTACCTCTGCATAGTGATAACTCTGCTGCACGTCGCATTGCTGCAAATGATGGAGTGTTGCATCCATGCACAGAGCACATCAACACCAAACATCACTTTGTGCGCGAAGCTGCTGACGCTCAGGTTATCCAAGTCTGGGCCATCAGTGGGGAGGCACAGCTGGCCGACTTCCTAACCAAAACACTATCCTCTTCATCCCTTCTGCTCCAAATGCATCAAATAGACTGCAAGCCTGTGGCACTCATGTCCAAGGGGGCGTGTTCATTCCCTTGTACATACTTTTTCTTGTGGTCGTGAGTGCGCAGGGCACCCTGGTCCAGGGGGTGACACATCGTGAGCGGACGGCATCCTGGCATATCAGCTTGTCGCTCCAGGATTCGTGCTCTTGTGCGCTCGCCTCCACCCTGGCAGCGTAGCCTAAGTCCCTCTCCTTGAAATGTTCACACGTAGGGATTTATCCTGGCAGCAATGCCGTCACATACCTGTGACGCCTAGATTAGTCTATGCAACTGAAACTGGTTAGGAAAATTGTAGGTTTGCTTCCTTGTGTGTTTGTTCATGTTCCCATGGGTTATCCAAACTCGGAAACCCAAGTTCGAGGGGCGTGCGAGGGCTTTGCCCTCACACTTTGCAGCTCGCCGGCGAGCTTCGCTCGCTGGCCGCCGGGTGAGGATCGACTAGCGATCCTCACCCGTTAAGCAAGTACAACTCTCTTACTCAGGGATTTAGGCTCCAGGTTTTGCATGGCGCCGGACCTTTTTGGCTCTAACTTCCACTATAGTTAACCGTTTGACATGAGACAAGTTGCATTCTGCTTGTAGGCGAATTCTCATGGTATCAAAGCTGGCTTGCGGGCCTCAGATGGACTCAAGAGAGGGGCAGCAAGCAAAACGAGAGGCAGCCAGATTAGGACACGTGGCTGCCCACGTGCCGTCAGAGCCGCAGGCAGCCCCGCGACTAGGGTAGGGTCGTCGAACAGGCCCAGAGGGGGCCACGCAAGCTGCACCATAGGTGCTGAGGAGACGAAGCCACCCACGGTCCGTGGGGTGGTCACGGGGCAGCGGAGCCGACCCGCTAGACACCCCAAGGGTCCCCTAACAGTGGGGGACTGCTCAGGTGGGGTGGGAACGGGCTGGGAAGGGCCTGGGGGCTGATTGCAGGTACCCCAGCAGACCCGAAGGCAGTTTTTCCAGAGCCTAGGGCTCTCATCCCAAAACTGGGCCCAAAGTGCGTCCAGCAAATTGCTGCTGAAATTTTTTTTGATCGGCAAGGGCAAGTTCTAGTCACGTCTGGTCTCCTCAGCAGTGAGTATTTCCAATGCCTAGGGCAGCGTAGCTGGTGGGAGGGCCAATAGCTCTCAACGAGGTGACGGCGGTGATCCATCGGTCATGACCCTCACGACCCCACCATCGCACAACTGGGCTTGGGATCCAAGCATCTGTCACCTCCCCAGCTAGGTACCAGGAACTTCCTAGCTTGGAAGGACCTGTTCCTGGATTGGTCTGCTGAGCATGGCTTGGAGAGCTACTACCTGCAGCCGGCTCCAGACACTGTGGATGCACAAGTCCTTCTTCGTGCATTCAACGCACTGCGTCGCGCTCTTCCTGATTTGCAGCCATATGCCTTGCGCGAGTACCGTTTTGGGGGAAAGGGAGCAGACCTGACCGACTCTCGTACGGAAGACCATCGACCACATGAGACCTAGAAACACCTTACGACTCGACAGGAAGAAAAAGGCATGACACTAATCCTTCTCAGAAACTGTGGTGCAGTTCCAACGTGGCCTGATGGGTTTTCTGTGCTCACGGCTTGTTTTGTACGGAATCTGAGTCTAAGCGTGAGCTTTCTGGTCGCCTCACGCTATGTTTCTGGGAGTGGAAGACAGCTGTGAGACAGTCTCTTTTTTTAAGGGAATAACGTGATTTTGCATTAGTTGTTTAATATAGACATGGGCTAAACATTTGTAGGGCTAGTCATGAGCTCTCCAACGCACCAAACAGTGTGCAATTCGGATCACCATAGCTCCCGCTACGTCAGCCAAAGCGTAGCACCCAAAACCAGCCGCTCACTCGGTGGCGCGGACCACGTCGCCCGCCGAGGCACCCTCACACATCAAAACGCCATTCTGGAGGTGTAGATGTCTGAGGGACATCTGCGCCTCCGGAATGGCATTTTGAGGGGCATCTAAGTGGGATCAGTGGGCTTTTCTTTGGATGGGTCGGAGAGTATCGACCCCTAAAACCACCAATTTACCTCCAATTTCAAGGTTTTCAAGGTTTTCTCTCCCTTCCTTCAATTGGAAATTAGGGCAGTGCCCTTGCCTAATACTAGGGACTCTCACGACCTGAGTGAAAGAAAAAGGAGGAAGGCAATACCTTGGGAGTTTTTGGAGGCTGTCCCATTGCAGTGGAGCACACAAAAGGTACCTCTAATGAGGTGCAGGACTTCCAAGGAGAATGCAAGAAGGTGCCAAGGAAGACCAAAAGACAATAAAAAAGACAAGCATAGTGAGGGAGGAGCACAGAGGGTAGAAACTCTAAGTTAGAGTTCATTCCACTCCCCTCCTTTCCACGATATGAGCGGTACTAGAGAGTAAATAGCCTCTTTGTTCCTCTATCTTCCTTTTCTAATCCTAGGATGTCTAGCTTGCCTAGTACCATGAGTCATGGCTTAGGGTTTTTCCTAGAATCACGTGATTGTGTCGACCGTGGTGACGTATATAAACAGTTATTCTATACCACATGATTGTGCCGGCCATGGTGGTCTAGAAAGATAGAAAACAGTATATGATTCCCTCATTGATTGTAAGAGCAAGGTGACGTCGGGAGGCGACACCTCCTCAAAGTCCTGGGATGACCTCACTATGGTCCTAACGTGCTACTTCTACAGATGAAAAAATGCCAAGTGCCGGACCATCCAAGACTAACAAGGGCAAGGTGTTCATGAGCTCACCACACGCCCTCAGCGGATTCCAAGTTTTGGGAGCCGCCGCCACAAGCACGATTGTCAAACCAAAGGCAATCGTCCCGCCAAAGGCAACCCTTGCAAAGCTCGGTGATACCAAGAAACGTGTGGAAGTCGTAGAATTGCTCGACGAGCAACTCGTCGTAAACGTGGATGACTCCCACTTGACGGATGACGCGTTCGAGGAGTGTCATCCGAGCGTGGACCCCAAAAAAGAGCACGGCATCGATGATGGGGAAAGTGACGTGGAACACAATCATTGCCATATTCATGTGGTGAACTCAAGCGGATTTCTCAAGAGGGGCAAGACGCTCGCAGGATCGCATAAAGTTGCTGACATCAACGAGATTGCCGACAGCAACAAAGGCGTCAAAAGCAGCCACGTGGAGAGTTCCCGCAAGCATGAGCCAGACGACGTCACCGTAAAGGAAATTCGCAACAACCGCCGAAGACTTGCTGGGTTGACTGCAGAGGCAACGGGCCAATGTAAGAATACCACTCACGGTAGAGGTACAACCCCACCCAGAGGACTGGGGGCAAACCCTCCTTCCTATGATGTGGCTGAGATGGGACAGACCAACGTCCACTTGAGCGTCTTCGCTAAGGACATTCTCCTCTAGAAGGTGGGACTTTTGGGATGCGTGTACACAAACCGTACCCTCCTACACTGGATAAAGGTGCGCAGACGGCATGAGGCCCTTGAGGCTATCACCGACGCTCTGATCAAATCAGAGCAGAAGTTATCGTTCTCCAACATAGAGACCCACGTCAAACAGAGCATCAGGGACCTTGACCGTGACCATCTGCTACACACGACAATAAGCTTGTGTCTGTCTTGTGTATTCCAAACCAATGGAAGAAGAAGTGGCAGTAGCTAACTCATTGGCTCATCAGCCTCACCAGCATCATCGGCATCAACAAGATTCGCAAAGGTACCCAAAGAATCTGCACCACTCATCCAAGAGTTTGCAGTCGTCTTTCCCGACAAACTCCCAAAAACCCTACCACCTCAACGCAACATCGACCATAGCATCGAGCTGAAACCGGGAAGCTGACCCAAAGTCCAAGGGGCCTATTGGATGAGTGATCACGAGCAGGCTGACCTAAAGAAACAGCTCGATGAGATGCTTGGTTAGGGGTTTATCCGCCCATCTATGTCTCCATACACCACACTTATGCTGTTCGTGAAACAGAAAACTGGTGAAATGTGAATGTGCATGGACTACCGGACGCAGCATGACACTACCATCAAGAACCGTTATCCTCTTTCCCAAGCTGGCGCACTTTTCAACCAACCAAGAGAGGCTCAAATTTCCACCAAAATTGACGTGTGCAGCGATTATCACCAAATCCGAGTGGCAGACGTTGACATCAAGAAGACGGCATTTTGAAGACGCTACCGGCATTTTGAGTTCACGATCATGCCGTTTGGACTTACAAAACTCGTGGTGACGTTCATGGAAGCGATGAACAACATTTTCCACCCGTACCTCAATGATTTTGTTGTGGTGTATCTCGACGACATCCATGTGTGCAACCGTACCCTGGAGGAGCACGATGGACATCTTTGAAAGGTTCTCAAAGTTTTACAAAAAGAGAGACTTTTTTGGAAAAGTATCAGAGTGCAACTTTGGTCATCGTTTGATCAATTCTTTGTGTCACATCATCCACGGCGGGCATATCACCATGGATCCAAAAAAAGGGGCAGCAGTTATTAATTGGTGGACGCCGACTTGTGTTTGAGACATTCAAGTGTTTCCTTTGATAACCCTGTATATATATCTCTTTCGTCATGTGGCCGTGGGTGTGTAGTGCATGTGGACCCTGCAGTCGGCGGTGAGTCAGGCTGAGCGCAGTACCATCGTCTACGCACACGACCCTTCTCCACCAGGCCGCGTGCCTCCGTTGTCTCTCGCCGACCGCCAGCCCATGCCTACTCTTCTTCACTTGCTGGAAGACCCACGTTGGTATTAGATACACTTTGGTTCCTTTAGTCTATCGGACCTAATAATGTCCTCAAACTTGTATGTTGGTAGGTCTATGATAGGTCTTCTTGTCCGGCTGACCCAGTTTTGGACACAGGGTGATCGCGGCCTATGCCGCACTGTTTTGGGGCTCAAGGGCGAATTTTCCCTCGAGGCTAGAGGTGCGCCGGCGAGCTTCGCTCGCCGGCCGCCGGGTGAAGCTCGACTAGCAAGCTTCACCCGTAACAAGGGGTAACCCTGTTACTCGTGCACTTGGGCACTTTTTTTGCTTTCACGGAACCCTAGGGTTGGTTCAATCATGCTCAAACCTGCACCGTTTCAAGAACCGTTGTTTGCGTTGGATTCCTAGCAACTTCCACATGGTATCAGAGCGCTTTTTCAGGTCTGCGCACTGCAAGGAGCAATGGTAGAAGCCAAAAAGGGTGGCGGCCGAGTTGGCGCGCGAGTTCAGCTCGAATCCACAAGCTGTTGTCAGGCAAACAGGCCACCCAAGGGCGATGTACGGGCCCTGCCTGAGGGCGAGCGGCCTAGCAGGGCCGCGCACGTGGGCCAGGCCCTTGGGACTGCAAGAGGGTGTGGGGAGGAGCAACGTCCTCCCCTTGGACCACCCCAGTGGGCCCATCCGCGGGTTTGTGGGTTGGGCAAGGTGTCTGGGGTGGGCGGTTTGGGGTTGCAGGGTCCCAAAGACATCCTGAAGGCGATCCCAAAGAGCCTATGGCTCTCGGCAGAAATATGGGCCCAAAGTGGGCCCAACAAATTGCTGCCAAAATTTCCCTGGGCCGGACAGCAGGTCTACAATGCTAGAGAGCGAGCCCAGGGACCTGCCTGAGCCAGTGATAAGCGTAGAGTAGGAGTAGAGGCCACAATGAGTGAAGTTGAGGGCGGTGACAACGCTAACGTGCCTGGAGTGACTCTCACTACGGCGGCCATGGCGCAGTTTGGCCTGGGGAAGGAGCTCTCCCCTCCCCAGCTGGCCACACGTGACTATCTGGCCTGGAAGGACTTGTTCCTGTCTTGGGCAGCGGAGTACGGATTGGAGGATCTTTATCTCCAACCCCCACCGGTGTCAGTCACCGATCACATGTTACTGCGTACCTTTAACGCCATAATGCGTGCCCTATCAGATGCACAAGCACTTGCACTGCGTCATTTCCAGTTTGGAGGAAGGGGAGAAGATCCAGCTGATGCCCGGAGCGGCGCACCCTGGCCGCATGATGCATGGAAGCATCTCTCTACTTGTCAAGAGGAGCAGGGCATGACCCTCGTCCTGACTCTGTGAGACAGGATGAGGAACCTGTAGCCCAAGCCTGGTGCCCCGGTAGGTGAGTATTGGGACGATGCAATGGATGTTCGACGACGTCTGCTCGGACTCAGTGCACCGTGCTTTGTCCTCGAATGGCTCGATGTGGTTGTACTGCATCTTGGCGAGCAGTACAAGGAATTATGGCGTGACATCTTCCGTCGTTATCCAATGGCAAAGATCGAGCTTATTGACCTCTCCGTGGTCTTTGCCAAACTGCACAACTACAAGGACGTCCTCAAGGGGGAAACTTGTGACATGACCTCCACACCGCCCATTACAAATACACATCAGATCTCCTCTGCTGCAGCTGCCAGCCCGGCGCATGTTGCCTTTACACAGGCGGGTGGCAACTCGGGCCGGGGACGTGGTTCTGGTGGTGGACGTGTTTATGGTGGCAGTGGAGGACGTGGCCCTGGGCGCGGTCGTGGGGACCAGCAGTGCAGCTACTGCAACCAGTCCGGGAATTTCTGGCGCAAATGTCCCATTATGCAACGTCGGATGATGGCAAGACAACAGCTGCACCAGGTGCAGCTGTGGCAGCAGCAGCAGCAGCAGTATCGTTCGACGTACCTGACACCTGGTCAGGCAGATCGGCAGGCTGGTGGCTACAGCGCGCCAGGAGAGCAACTCTTCCAGCCCGTGGTGGCCACCATGGTCGGCCTGCCTCCACAGCAGTTTCAGCAGTGCCCTGGGCCTCCACCCCCATGGCACCCTGGGCCATACTACGATCCGCCATTCGTGATGGCACCTGCCCCAGTCCCATCATGGGCCCAACGTGTGTACGACAACATGGAGGCCATGCCCGCTTGCAACCCACAGGGGGCAACACCTGCCGTGCATCCTCCAGAGCTCACTACATTGACTCAACAGTCAGGTCCGCAACTTGCGTACACCCACGTAACCACATCTCACACACTGCCCATGCATGAATGGCTTTATGACACGGCATGCTCACATCACATGTCACCTCATCATCAGTTTTCCGTGTCCCTGTATGCAACACACGACGTGCATGGTGTGAGGACTGGGTCTAGGGAAGTATTGCGTGTTGAGGGCATTGGAATTGTAGCCTTGTGAGCGCCTAGTGGGGTCATGTGGCTGACTGGGGGCTTGTACGTTCCTCGGCTTAAGATGAACGTGCTGTCGGGGGGGCAGCTTGACCGGCAATCGGGCATGTCTGCACTGACGCGTGACCAGAAATGCATGATCTTTGATGCGCAAGGGGAACTCTTGGCTGACGGCCCACTGCACACAGACATGCTGTACAGGCTGACACTGTTTCCTCCCTTGCAGTCTAACCAAGCACAGGCCCACATCATGACCACAACTGACCTACAACACACGGACCTCATACACAGACGCCTTGCACACATCAACACTGAACTCTTCAAGGACATGCTTAGGCATCAACCTGCACAAGGCCTCAGTCCCCAAGACTGTCCTCACGGTTTGAAGACATCTGCATGCCTAGACTGTCAGGAAGGAAAAGCTCACCGCCAAAGCTTTCCAGTCTCACAACACGCGAGTAAGGCACCGCTTGAACTGGTGCATGCCGATCTGACTGGACCCATGCCAGTCCCCTCGGTGCAATATGCGTCACTGTATATAGTGACGCTGACAGATGGCTACAGTTGATTTCGTTGGGCTTTCTTGTTGAAAGCCAAAGCAGATGCTTAGAGAGCGATCATGGAATGGATCCCTCTTGTTGAGCGGCAAACTGGCTTTCCACTGCGCATCCTATGCACAGATCGAGGAGGGGAATTCTAGGGTTCCCTTGAATCTGATCTCCAATCAAGGGGAATCGTACACCAAACTACAGCACCCTACACACCCCAGCAAAATGGGGTGGTTGAACGCTGGCATAGAACATTAGGGGATGCATTGTGCACCCTGTTGGCTGAGTCAGGCTTGTCTTTTGGGTTTTGGGAAGAGGCTGTGAAATACATTACTTGGGTATGGAATCGGATACCCCAGGGGCCCTTGCCAAAGGTTGTCACTCCGTGGAAACAATGGTTCAAAAAAAAGGCTGATCTACATCCTGCTCGAGTGTGGGGCATAATGGCATGCGTATGGTTTGCGGATCCTCAGTGCAAACATAAGCTAAGCCCACGAGGTAGGTGGTGTGTCTTTGTCGGCGTATCCCATGCCTCAAAGGCATGGAGATTTTGGGACCCTGTGCACCATACCTTTGTTGAGAGTCGTGGTGCCTCATTCAT
The DNA here is from genome assembly GCA_023375785.1 of Penium margaritaceum. NCBI lineage: Eukaryota > Viridiplantae > Streptophyta > Zygnematophyceae > Desmidiales > Peniaceae > Penium > Penium margaritaceum. The sequence continues at coordinate 36,738 of SZWC01011119.1, read as the reverse complement.
GGAACACATGCCCTACAAGGTGTTCAAGACATTGAAACATGCGCCGACACTCACCGTTCCTGAGCAATATCCTGAGTATGTCAGCATACCTATCTTTTTCCCTGTCTCCACTGTGCGACCAACGCCACAAGATTCTGCTGGGTTAAGTGTGGATAAGTGACAGGCACCAGCAGTCCACCATGATGCGTCTACAGCAAGTGATCACACTGGCTCAGATACCCACGATTCTCCTGGTCGAGAGCCCACACGTGAGACAAGATTCACCACTGAAACATCTAACCAGCCTGGTCCAGTTCGCCGCTCTCAAAGAGACGTGCCGAGGGTAAACTATGGGCAGTTCTATCATGTCATGGAGCAACCAAATCCTAGGACCCCGCTTCTTGAGCCGCTTACAGTGACGGTGGCAAGGGGGCGACCAGATGTGGCGGAATGGGAAAAATTAATGGTCGATGAACTCAATGCTCTGCTCGAGCATGAGGTTTATCAGTTGGTGTCACTTCCCCCTGGTCGGAAGGCAATTGATGTAAAATGGGTCTTTAAAGCCAAGCGCAACTTGCATGGCCTCCTGGAAAAGTATAAGGATCGCTTGGTGGCAAAAGGGTTTCACCAGGTGCCTGGCCAGGATTTCACAGACATTTATGCACCAGTGGGAAAGCACACCTCCAGACGTGCCCTACTAGGGGTAGCGGCACATGAGGACTAGGAAATTCACCAGATGGATGCCAAGAACGCTTTCTTGAATGGTCCTCTGGATGAAGAGCTGTACGTGGAACAACCACAGGGATTTGAGGATGGCACGGCCAGGGTATGGCTTCTACTGAAAGCAGTGTATGGTCTAAAAGAGGCACCACGGTGCTGGAACAAAGAGATTCGACGCACCCTTGAATGCGGGGAATTTTTGCAAAGGTTGTCTAATCCTTCCCTTTTTGTATGTTGGGTGGATCGCGTTCCAGTTATGCTCATTGTGTATGTGGATGACCTCTTGATTCTTTCACCGTCACTCTCACTCATTCAAGACACCAAAGTATTGCTCACGGCACATTACCGGATGACTGACCTTGGGGAGGCCCACAACTTCCTCGGGATGACCATTTCTCGTGACAGAACAGCACGCACACTGACGTTGCACCAAGGTCGGTTCATTGCTCACCTATCTGAGCGCTTTGGCTGCCTAGTCCAACATCTTCCACCCCAGCATTCACCAATGAGTCCTGATGTGTATGCACACTTGCTTGATGCACACAACACAAACTACGGACCTGACACCGACCCCACTGTTTACAGACAAATTGTTGGCAGTCTCACCTACCTCTCATCCACCACACGACCAAACATTGCATGCGCAGTAAACACTCTGGCTCAGTTCAACCAAAGTCCCCTCACTGCGCATCACAAGGCTTTGCTCAGGCTGTTACGATATGTGTTGGACACCGCTTTGATGGGCCTCGTCCTCACCCCAGGCACTAGTCCCTTGCTTGATGGATACTGTGACAGTGACTATGCACGAGACACACATGCACGTAGTCGGGGGGGATACATGTTTTGCATCTGGGGCACAACTGTCTCGTGGCGTAGCGCAAAACAGTCATGTGTGGTACACAGTGTGGCAGAGGCAGAGTACATGGCATTGGGTGAGGCAGCATGTGAAGCCACATGGCTGCGCAGACTGCTAGAAGAAGTGGGAATGTCTGTGGGGCCTTACCGTTACACAGTGACAGTTCTGCTGCACGCCGCATCACTGCCAATGATGGTGTGTTGTACCCGCGCACAAAGAATATCAGTGTCAAGCATCACTTTGTGCGTGAGGTTGTTGATTCTGGTGTGGTCCGGGTGTGCGCGGTAAGTGGGATTGAGCAACTTGCGGACTTCCTCACCAAGGCTCTCCCAGCTTCACACCTTCTTGCACAACTTCATCTCTTGGGCGTGCATGCAACACCCTCGGCCAAGGGGGCGTGATAACCCTGTATGTATATATCTCTTTCCTCATGTGGCCATGGGTGTGCAGTGCATGTGGACCCGGCAGTCGGTGGTGACTCAGGCTAAGCATAGTGCCATCGCCTACGCTCACGGCCCTTCTCCACCAGGCTGCGTGCCTCCACTATCTCTCGCCGACTGCTGGCCCATGCCTGCTCTTCTTTACTTGCTGGAAGACCCACGTTGGTGTTAGATACACTTCGGTCCCTTTAGTCTATCAGACCTAGTTGTGTCCTCAAACTTGTATGTAGGTAGGTCTATGATAGGTCTTCTTGTTCGGCTGACCCACTTTTGGACACAGGGTGATCGCGGCCTATGCCCCATTGTTTTGGGGATCGAGGGTGAATTTACCCATGAGGTTAGAGGTGCGCGGGCGAGCTTTGCTCGCCGGCCGCCGGGTGAAGCTCGACTAGCGAGCTTCACCCGTAACAGGGGGTAACCCTGTTACTAGCGCACTTAGGCACATTTTTTCGCTTTCACCAAACCCTAGTGTTGGTTCAATCATGCTCAAACCTGCACCGTTTCAAGAACCGTTTATTGCGTTGGATTCCTAGCAACTTCCACATCCTTGGCTTCTACAATTAATACTGGTGCTTTGTACAGGATTACGCCCGAGAATCAGCGCCTCTCTCCGACCCCAGTTGAAAAGAATATGAGTGGTGATAGGGAAGCAACGAACAACAAGTATTCATCACTTAGCTCACTCTGACCTTGGCGTCAGCCCTAGAATTAGTCAATCCAACGGTCGGCTACATCATGGCTACGGATGTCTCTAATCAAGCCATCGACGCAGTCGTCCTTCAAGACCATGGCAACGAAAAAAAGCTGGTCGCATACATGTCACAAAAAATTGTGAGGACCGAAACTCAACTACGCCATAGACAAGAAGGTAATGCTGGCGGTCATAGATGTATTTAAGACATGGCAATGCTATCTTGAATGCCGCTGATGCATTGTGTGTGGAAAGGGTTGCCATGACAACCCTGAAGATTCCAAGTGCAGTTGGGTATCCGATGAATAAAAGGGGTATCTCAGTAACCCCAGGAGATGTTGCTCCAACTCACTGTACTTTTAAAATAGTGGCAGGGCAGGAGTTCAACCTCACTAACCTACTCTAACTTTATGCGTGGACGTCTCAAGTACACCTCGCTGTTTTTCCTTGGCACAAGAGGCCTCGAAGGTTCCATCATCTCTACTGCCGTTGCAACGGAAGTCGAACCACCCATATAGCTCACAACTCTAGTGTAATCATTCATCTGTTCTTTGGTTTACTTGCACCACTGTTCTTCACTCTGTACCACCAATGGGAGTGAAAGAGTTCCTTGATGATTTTCAGTCTCGTTGTACCAGTGCATGAATCAGAGTGCAAGAAATTCAAAGAGACCTCTGATTTTCTGATCCTGGATTGCAACACGTGGTACCAGAGCAGGTGGCCAACATGTCAGTTTGAATTTGCCTCTCAGGGGGTTTGAGAGGAGAGGGATGATCAGGAGAAGATGCCCACCACCTCAGTAGGCTGAACACAGGATTCTTGCAGTAAGAAGTGAGCCAGCCACTTGAAGCATCGAAGCCTGGTCGTTGTGGCTGGTAAGGGCTGCCACAGTGGCTTCCGGGTCAACAAAAATCGGTAGTGGAGAGAACAACATTCAGACGCTGTGTGGAAAGGAAACTTCTTGGAGATTGAAACACTGTTTTTCTGTTTCAAAGACAGCTTGCAGCACCCAGGCACATGGACAGGTTGACTAAGATTTGAAAGACAGCTATCCAGCGGCACTCCCAAGTCAGCCAAGATATCTCGAACTCTTCTCAAGCCTCAACGTCAGAATCTGAGTATGGAAAATGAGCACTTCGTATACAAGAGAGGCCCAGATTTTTTTGTCTTTCATGGAAGAGGATACCATGAGTGGGCCTTTCAGATGAAGTTACTTCTTTTGTTAAAAAATCTTTGGGATGTGGTACAATATGCATCTAGCAGTGGAAGGAACTTTTCTGATGCATACAGGTCCAAGCAAAATGCCGCCTTTGCAATTCTTGGGATGCATACCTCCCTAGAATACATAATACTTCTTCAGGAGAGTGATCCAACACATGACCCTCATGTGGCCTGGATTGCGCTACGGTCCTTTGCCCTAGCCACAGACGCCATGGTTGATGAACTTCTCCAAGATTTCTATGCATAAAGGATGAGAAAGAGACAGAATGTTTCAAGCCGCATTCTACATCTCAAAACTCTAGCCCATCAGCATTGAGTGTCAACGCAAGAATTTGAAATGACTCTCTTGACCTCCCTTCCCTCAAGGCTTGATGGGGTGAGAAAGAATTTCTACTCAAGTCAGACATGGAAGCCAGACGTGACCTGGAAGTGCTCATCCAAGAACTCTTTTGTACATACAAACACGATCTTGGTCATACCGGACACATGGATCCAGTTCTTGCTGCTACAAGAAAAGGTTTTCTGCCTGCATCAACCAAGAATGCAGATGTCAACCAGATGAAACAGAAATTCAAGTTTCAAGGCCATTGCTCAAAATGCCAATGTTTTGGACATGTGTGCTACTTGTGTCCGCTCCTAAGAAAACACAAAGAGGAACATCTTGGAGCTCACACTACAACAAAGGCAAAGAAAACAGAAGCATCCAAATAGATCAGAATGCGACACCAGCAGCAGCACTTGCCGCCGTCACAAGCAACACCAGCCACTGGTTGTTGAAACATTCACAGCAGCATTCATACGAGCACATCAAGATGCTCTAATGCAACATCTATCACAGGGATACAAATCATCAATCCCGAAAGAAACAATTGAACTCAACGGCAACATGAAACAAGAGCAGGAGAAACCACTGGCTCTGGAAGCATTCACCGCAACGTTCATACCAGATTTAACGGCTACTCTTGATGCAGGCACTCCAACTTCCTGTTCAACATCTGGTTTTTCTCTTATTTCTTCTTCAGCGTCCACACTCGCCAAAGTCTCTGCTTCAGCTCCGGTGTCAGTAAACACTAAATCAATGAATTTTCCATCCCCTTCACCTTTGGCATCAGCCCCGGCTAAGGACCTAGCTCTTGTCTTGACTTCACCATCCAAGAATTCTCCAGCCTTACTTACATTCACTTTGTGTTCAGCTTCAAAGTTACCATCACCATCCATTCTATCATCATCTCCAACTTATTCAGACATAACTTTGCTAACAGAAATTCAACCTCAACCAAAGCCACCTCCCTATCTACTTCATCCAAGATTTAGGCTTCAGCGTGTCTACAAATAGCATCATTGGCTTTGGCATCACCCTAAAATTCTGTGTCTTCCTTCTCAGATTCGGCGTCACTTACTACAGGATCAGCAGCAGCTCCGGCCTTCCCACCTTCAGGCAGGACTCAAGCATTATCTTCTCCCACCCTGCACCTTCTCATCAACCTTGCACCAACTCCAACTCTAGGTCGTGTCCTAGAACGTCCTATCTTCTTTTCAAATTACTTCTAGTCCTGGCTTCCCTAGCCTCAGCTTGTACCGTAGTGAAATGGGTGATTGTGCTCGAACGGAGGGGAAATCTGCAACTTTGCAATCGCATCCACCCACATGCAGAAGAAAATATTCCATGATTACTGGATTGAAAGTTGCGGAGGGGCGAGGCAAGGGCTGGCACCAGCAAGAAGCGGTTCTTCCCTGTGTACCACCAACGAGAATGAAAGAGTTCTTTGATGATTTTGAGTCTCGTTGTACCAGTACATGAATCAAAGTGCAAGAAATTCAAAGAGACTTCTGATGGCCTGATGTAAGATTACAACATTGTGCAAACTGACCATCATGCACTGACGTATTTGAAGACGCAATCATACCTTAGTCAGTGTCAAACCCAATGGATGGAGTTCTTTGAATCTGGGTTCAACTACGATATTGAGTACCAGCCTGAAAAGAACAACCCGGCAAACACGCTCAGCAGCCGACCTCATCTGATGGCTGAGGCAACAATGCTAAAACTAGAGCAAGACTCGTATATTGAGCAGCTGCTCACACGAGGCTACGCCTAACATGGGAAATACGTTAATGCAAGATATCGATACGACACACCCTGCTGCCAGCGACGATTCACTTGCAAGGTGGTCCTTCCCTTGAACAATGATCTCCACCGCATGTTTCTCGAGGAATGGCACGATGCTTGTCTAGGTGGAAATTTCGGAGAAGACAAGACGTAGAAAAGGCTGGAGAAACACTACCTCTGGGACAAGATGCAATCTCACGTGATGAACTCTTGCAAATTTGGTGACATTTGTCCTGGATAAAAATCATGTTGCACTCGACCACGCGGACTTGAGCAACTGCTCCCCATTTCAACGAAACCGTGGAATGACATATCCATGGACTTTATCACGGAATTACCAGTCACAGCCAAGGGATGTTATGCAATCCTCGTGGTTATCGACAGGTTTTCCGAAATTTCCCCTTTATCCCGACAACAACAACCGTCATCGCTGAAGGAACATCGCGGTTTTTTTCATGTAACATTATGAGGCTCCTCGGCGTGCTGAGGAACATTGCGAGAAACAGGGATGGTCGATTTACCAAATGTTTTTGGCACGAACTGATGACTCGCTACGGTAGTTGGATTAACCTTTCAACGTCGTTCCATCATGAAACCGGCGGCCAGACTGAGCAGACCGACTGTACGCTCGAATATCGTCTTCAAACATTATGCGAACCTCATGGGATAGATTGGGCACAAAAACTCTCGACCACCAAAATTGCAGACAATTCGGCCATCTCCACCGTAACGGGTAAAACTCCGTTTGAAGTGGTGTATGGCAAACTTCCCGCCACCCCAACACAAATACACAGCCAAAGCAACATTCCTGTGGTTGACGTCCAACACCACGAATTCTCCACCATCTAGAATGAAACACGACAGACGCTTGCAAAGACACAAGAAATGATGAAGCAAGCAGCCAATGGACATCGTAGTGACGATGTTTTCGCAGCTGGCGATAAAGTCCTTCTTAGTTCGACCGATATCAAACTTCACCGTGCCAACTGTTTGAAGCTCAAACGTCCATGGTTAGGACCGTTTGAGATTGAACGCATGCAAACCCCCTGGTTACGGGATTCAAACTGCCCGGTACTATCCAAGTTCACCCAATGTAATATCTCTACAGACTCAAGCATTACCGAGACCCCAAAAGAGCTTCCCCGGCAGGGATGTACTTCCCCTTCCCCCTGTACAAATGGATAAGGACAAAGAGTATGTCACTGAGAACATCCTTGGCCACTGACAACGTGGCAAAACAACATAACATTGTGTCAAGTGGCACGGCTACGACCCTGCACATAACTCGTGGCAACCCTGCGATAACTTCTAAGAGGTCGATCGCCTGATCGAAGGATGTTGCAATTGTCACTAGGCCACATCTCTCCGCGCGTTAAGACATCACGGGTAAAGGGGGCGAAAGTGTTACATACGAAACGTGCACAAGTCCCTCAACTTCAAAGTAGACTTTTTGGTCTTTACACAAATAGCCACGTTGAGACCTCAATCATTGCTTCAACGGTTGAGGGAAATTTGGCGAACGACCCTCATCCTCTCGCGAACCTTCCCACACCTTCTGACAACTTCGACCACTTTCGAGAATGGACGACAGAAGTATCACGACCTTTTGGTCGACTTCTCGACGTATGCTGATACATCCCGATTTATAAAGATGCATCTCCCATCTTTGTCGTTGATCTTCGAAGCTCCGTGATTCCTCGGCAAAGCCTCTTGATCCAACCACTCACGATGCAACTCCACACGAGTCGCTCGACGATCGACCCAACGATTTCGACTATGCATCATCCGTAACTCGACACTTGTATGTATGTGTTCGATCATTTCGACACTTGTTATGAAAGCACACTTACCGCCAGTTATGAGTTGCTAAAGAGTCCCAAATTCCCAATTGTGTTCTGCCTCGTAAATCTTAACTGACCACCATCTATGCTCCATTTCGCACACCAGCTTCGATGTCTACATCGTCACCGTTCATGTTGGCGACCGATCAGATCATTGCTGCAAACAAATCCATCCAATTCGAAGGGACAATCCGGGTATGAGTCGAGAGTACAGGGAGTCAATGCTTGTAAGGTGAGATGAACAAGGATAAATTGACAAAGCAATCCTCATTGCGGCTTTGTCCTCGCACTAGGTGTCGTGCTCCTTTTCACGAGGAAAATCGGAACCTACCTGATTCCTGGCGTAACGGAGACGCAAACTTGGCTGCATTGGTCAAAGTTTCATGCGGACCTGAACGGCTGGACAGGTTGCTTTGACGCTTGGATGATCTAGGCCGTTAGTGCTTGAGAAAACATTGAAGTATTTGTTTTGGAGTGAGTGACCTTGCTAGCTTGCAATGCTGATGATGGTTTGAACTTAGGATTCGTTTTGTCTTACAATGTTGGTGGTAACAATCCTATGTGAACTTCATGTGAAGAATTGTGAGAAAACATTATTTTAAGAATTATCACGTAGTTTGTTAGGTCGCTTTTAGGGCGGCCTACACCATGAGGCATTCACGCCAGGTCAGATTAATACAGTGACGACATGGACGAGCGGGTGAAACGTGTGATCATTGCTGGTTGTCACATAACTCAGAATTTATGTTTTAAACAGGAGTTCCCCAAGTTTACCAGTCCTCGACGTCGCCGATTGTCGTGGATGCTGTTCAGGATGTCACCTCGCAGAAATTTGCCCAATACATAAATTTAGCTGGTGGATGACGTAGCACTTCAGGCCAGGTATGGGGGCGAACTATTCAGTCGTAGCAGGCATGTTTTAGCGTCTGGGTCCCATTTCAGCAGTACAGGGTTGATTAATGATGAGATCGCATCCCGTCTTTGCTTCGAAAAGAGCATTCTGGAAAGAGCATTCTTCATCTTGCACGTCGCACGTTACCAGCCTGTCGGATTCAAAACAGTTCATCCGAATCAAAAGAGTTGAGATGGTTTCAATTCAGTCACTGGTCACATATTTGAATACGGGTTTACGTCCAAAGGTGCTGAGAAATACGAGGCATTTGCAGCAGCTGTTACTAGCCTGCGAATTGGAAAAAAAAACATTTTTTTTACTGAATCCAACTAGCTTGCCTCTGGACAGGTCACATCTCGCGGACCACAAGCGCCAGCCTGGCCCACCACAGTCGGGGCATTCGAAGTGCATGCGGAGTGGGTCCGGCAGGTCTCTTGTCTTTTGCGCCAACAACCAACTATTTGGCGGGCACGGATTGATTCTGTCGATTGGGTTTTATAGAAATACGAGGGATTGCAACGGCTGTGTTTGGTGGCGACGCAACAAGGTTGCCCGGTAAGGCTAAAAACGAAAAATCCGGACTTGGACACACAGGGATGCTAGACCTTTTCTATTCCGGATAACTTTCTGGACGTGAATATCTGGGAATGGTTGCCGAACAGGTGAAACAGCATTATCCAGTACCACTGAGTAACACAATGGCCTAGATTTAGCAGTGAGCCTCTCCATTGAATTTCTGAATTTGTTTCAGAGCGCGACCGAGTAAGACAATGGTCTCGATGTAGCGTTGGACAAAACATTTCCACTCACTCGAAACATCTGTCCGACATTCAATCACCGTGCACTTATTCAATCGGGCTGCAAAAAGAGGCACAAACTACTGAAATCTTGTTCTCTAATCGAATAAGCCGACCAGGAAGATAATATCTCTCAATTAGCCTTGGTTGTAGATCTATCGACAAAATTAATGCATTCCGTGTCCTTGTTTTTATTCGTTTATATTTCCTTACTCAACGACCTTATTGGGTCGTTACCACATGTGGCCATTATTTTGGAAAATATGATGGGGACGGCACTACGGTCTTCATCCCTTGGATCAAAGAAGAATCAATTCAGAGTATTTTGAAAAATGTGTACACAGAACTGTTGAGATTTACCGATCAGCGGCCGGGTTCTCCTTAAAAGGGCCTCAAAATCCTACAGGGATTTTTTTTGAGGTTTGAAGTTCATATCCTCACAAGAGAGAAGTAAGTGCTACTCACTGGCAGCCTGTGACCCTTCACTTGCCAGTGGCCCTTCAACTTCCTGGCAACCCTTCATCTTCCTAATACCCTTCAACTACTTTAGAGGGTTGTGCAACTACCTAGGAGGTTATGCAACCACCTAGGTGGTTACGTAACCACACAGGTTGTTATGCAACCACCCAAAGAGGTTGTGCAACTCTCTGTAACCTCCGAGCCAGGAGCATCCGAAGGGGGACCTGCCTCAAGACTACTTAAAGAAACATCAAGTCACTAAGTGACTTATGCCTTCAGTTTTCAACCCAAGCAGCCGACCTTCAGACACTCCTTGCTCTAGATCTCTAAGTCTTGCCTCCAGCACTTGGACCTTATACAATGTGCAACATACATCTTCACTGAGGTTTCTCAGTGAGAAGGCATCCAGAGCGGACGCCCTGTGGTTTAGCAGGCAATCTGTTTTCACCTAGCGTAGGGATACAACTCTCGCCTCTGGCTCCCTATTCCCTAGGCCTGGTGAGCATTCCAGCCATCTCGAACACCCTGCAAGAAACCACAATGAATACAGAGAAGTTCAGCGGTGAAGACTTCTCCCACTAAGAATTAAACTGTGAAGCAACAACCCGACCACACAAGTTGTGGCAGTTCTTCAACAGGTAGTGCCCCCAGCCCTCGGCAATCCACCAGACTTCCTCGACCATTTCAACTACTACAACTTCATGGCATACTCATTCCTCCTAAAACGTTTGGTACCACGCATCCAAAAAGCTCTCCGCATGTATAAAGACACGACCAAACCTGCGTACTCAACATGGCAGTACCTTAAGTAGTACCACCAGGCCAACGACTCCACTGAGAAATCCTATCTCCTTACAGAAATCTCTCACATCCACATGAGCCAGTTCAACCGCAACGTCAAACTCTACATCAACACAACAAAAAAACCGTAACAAGCTCGTTATCACAGACTCACCATTTCTAGAAGCCCTCTTTGTATCCTACATCATGAATGGCCTTGGCGACAAATGGAGAGATGTGAAGCGTATACTTTATTACACACAACCTCACCTCCACAGCAAAAACTTTGTCCACACGATGTTACTTCAGGAACAACGTGACAAGCTGTTGGAGTAACACCATGAGGAAGCACTCGTTTAGCTTACTCACCATGGCTCCAAGATGTCCTCTCAGATGAAGGACAATTTGTACTCCAACGAAAGCTCATCGCCATCATTTTCACCATTGTCCACCCCAAGCCAAAGAAGGATGTCATCATCAATTCCACTACAAACATTGCTAAACAGCACATCCCTCATGTACGGCCCCCAAAACTCTGGGCAACATCCTACAATCACGTGCGAATATTGCAGCAGAAAAGGACACATTGAGAAAGATTGCTGGATGCGACAACGACATCAACAGGAAAGAAATGGCATCAAACCATCAAGGCTTATACTACGTCAACAAGGGGCAGTGATCAAACAACAACAAGCTCTCCAAGTCATAAGCAAGGACGAGTTGTAGATGGAGGGGCAAAAGGATGAAGGCAATCCTAACAACACCAAGGAGGGAGCAGATGAAGTGGGACAGAAGTATGGTTTCTCTTGCTAAGCAAACCTTTCTGCAGCCGAAAAGAAGTAGCTTCTACGACACCCTACTATCTTCTACTTTAATAGCGGAAGTACATCAGCTAGGACGCTAGCACCCTACACAGCCTTAAGCCGTACCCAAAAACATTCTACGGTGATGGTAGGGAACATGGCGAAAGTGCCCATCAATAGCATCGGCGATTTCAAAGCTCGTGCACACAACGACATTGATATCATCGTTAGTCATGTGCTTTACATCCTTGGCATCTTTGCAAACCTCATCTCCATGGGCAAGCTGATGATGAAGAGACTAAACTTCACCATGAAATACATGGAGCTCTTTGTCAACACGGTCATAGGAGATCTCATTGCAAAGGGAGAATCGCAAAGCAACGACACAATCAAACTTTAACTTTACCCTTGTCGTCTCAAACACAAAATTGCAGCACTTGTCAGTCTCTCACCATAAAAGTCAACACCAAAACGCTGGCATCTTCGCCTTGGACATATCAAGGATCACTAGCTTCTCTCGAACAAACTCGTCGATGGTGTCACCATCGTCAAGGATGATCAAGGTCACCCCTGTGAACCTTGTGTCAAGTCAAAGTTGGCACACCAATCCTTCCCTTTAGCAACAAAAATAAACATTTCAGACAAGCTACACGTGGTCCACATGGACATCTACAGACCCTTTGCCAAATCCTCATCTGGACATAAGTACTTAGTGGTCTTAGACAAGGATGCCACCAAGTACATGTGGACATATCCTCACATCAACCGCGATGCGTTCCTACAAACCTTCCGCGAGTGGTATTCATAAGTGGAATGCAAAGCCATGACCAAGCTCCAAATTCTTTGCTCAAACAACGCCGGCGAGTTCACTAGCAACGACTTTGTCACTCTACTCAAGGAGCAAGGCATCAAACAACAAAAACTGACATCCCACACTCCGCAGTAGAATAGAGTGGCAGAATGCTACAATCGTACGCTTGAGGAGATGTTGAAAGCCACGCTACTCTAAGCATAACTTCAAGATTCGTGGTGGCCAGTAGCACTCCAACAAGCAACGTGGGTAAAAAATCAACTGCCAATAGCGAGTCTCCCAACAACAACAACAACCCCGTACGCAACATGGCATAACAAAAGGCCTAACATCAATAGCCTCTGTACGTTTGGCTGCATGGCATTCTACCACGTCCCTAAAGAACGGTGATGTAAGCTTAACGACAAGGTTGTATGGGGGATCTGCATCGGTCAAAGTGAAACGCAAAAGGCATGGGCCTTCTACGAAATCACAACCCGCGGCTGCATCAGTAGTCGCGATGCTTTCTTCTACAAGAACATCACTTACAAGACATGGAAAGAGACAAAAGCTGGGACATCAAAGACAACCGCTCAGCATAAACATCAGTTCATGGCATAGATGGAAAAGCAAGAACTCCCCGAGACGGAGCTGTAGGAGCCCCATGATGAGGAAGTAGAGGCGACAAGAACCATCGCGATGCACGATGATAGCCATCGCCTCAAACTCGACAAACAACGTGATGAAAGAGACCAGCAAGTAGAGGCTCCTCTACTCAAGGAGTCCAAGAACCAGAGCAATGGGAGGGGAATCCTCTACCATCCACCACAATTCGGAGCTTAGGTACTTACAAAACCTCGTACAATAACAGCTCGAAGACATCGTAATGACAACACCAACAACATCTCTTATGTCCTGTACCATTCATCAAGAGGAAGACATTTTTCACGCATGTTTTCTTACCAACACTCTCGCCGCTCTGACAACGGCAAACAACCTACCGCCACAACCTTCCAACATCATTCAAGCCCTGTCTGGCCCTTACGCCTCAAGTTGGAGGCAGGCATTTGACACTGAGTATAACAATCTCATCACCCAAGGAACATGAGAACTCGTAGAACTTCCTCCAGGGTAGCGAACTGTGAGAGTACAATTAGTCTTTTCTGTGAAGACCAAAGCAGACGGTAGCGTTGACATGTTCAAAGCTCTTCTTGTCGCAAAAGACTTCATGCAGATACGCGGGAAGGACTTCTTTGACACCTACGCTCTAGTGAGTTGCTACACTATAGCGCGAATGATGCTCTCACTCACAACAGTGAATGATTGGGAGATTCTGCAGCTCGAAGTCAACAACGCATTTTTCAACGGCAAAATGGACACAACAATCTACGTGAAGAAGCCAGAGGGATGTAATGATGGTACTATGCGAGTTTGCAAGCTCATCAAAAGTCTGTACGGGCTTAAACAAAGCCCCCTCTTCTGGAAACAAAAACTACAGAAAATCCTCGACAACCTCAACTTCACACCATCATCCTATGATGACTGCCTTTTTCTGCATGAAGACTCATTGACATCATCACCAGATTGCTATGTCCTTGTCTACGTCGACGACATCCTCATCATTGGACGTAGCACATACCTTGTAACAACAAAAACAAAGGTAATGGCACTAACAATTAACATCAAAGTCATGCCAGACGTGAGCTTCCACCTCGGCATGAACATCGGTTGCAATCGCGAGGCACGCACCATCAGTCTGCAGCAGCAAATGTACGTCGAGAAAATTGTGAAACGTTTCAACATCGTTGACAACTTCTATGACACTCTAGTGCGACTCCGACCACTTCCACCATAGCAAAGTGAACAAGGTCCTTTAGATAAAACAGGCTATCTCTGAAACGTCAGATCCCTCATGCATGGAACAAGTTGTACTCAACCTGATCTACAGGTCGCAATCGAACGTTTGGCCTCCCACATCAAGACTCGTCCCAAGAGAACGTGCAAATAGCTGGCTCGTGCACTATGGTAATTCAAAGCAACGTTTATGTTTCAACTCATTTATGGCATCGACACTTCTCTACTTCTGTAGTGTTACAGTGACGCCGACTTGAACAGCCAGACGATCGTTATAGCATTACAGGCTACAATTGCCTACTGAGAGGTGCGGCTATCTCTAAGTCCAGCAAGAAGCAAACCTATGTCACACTCTGCGACACCGAGGCAGAGTGCGTGGCCACCACAAAAGGGGCACAAGAAATTACGTATACACGGAACCTCCTCAAAGAGGGTGGTGTTCCGCAAAAGGAACCTATGATCCTGTTCGTGGACATCTTGTCTACAATCAGCCTCGTTCACTCAACAAACTTTAACGGCCTCACCAAACACATCAACATCAAGGGACACTGGATCCATCCTAAAGTCCTTGACGATACCATCAATCTTCTCTTCTTTCACAGAGAAGAGTCAGTTGCAGATTGTCTGACAAAAAGCGTCAACAAAGAAAACACCCTATTTGCATCCGGCAAAGTGGGTTTTATGGAGAACGACCACTCACCTCCACTACGTTGTTCATGTACGCCAAAAGTGGCGTGTACGATACGTTTGAGATCCCGAACACATACGTTCGGCAAGCTCGCGAGCGCATCGCCTCCTCCACACTTGGGATCTTGAGTCGTGGGCGAACACGACGTCCCTTGTTCGAGGAATCGCCCGCTTCATCCCTGAAGAATACTGGGCGCCCCATTGTGATACGACCTTAGCGCTAGAAAACCTCACCGTGGGAGTTCAACCTATAAAAGTGGATATCACAATTGAAAATGGTGTTGTGGGGAGGCAAGACAGTTGAGCCACAACTTTTGCCATTTATGGTGGGGTTGGGATCTCCTGTTGAGCCTCCTGATGCGTCATAAGTCGATGGGGGCAATCCTATGGTCGCTGTTTTGGAGATTACTACCAACCCCGAGCTGCCTCCTGCAAAAATGCAGTCAGAACAACCGCTTGAGGTTGTGTTCCACCTAACTGGCAATGTTTCAGATTTAAAGAAACTGCTTGGGGAGTTTTTGACAACATCACCAATACATGGGTGTGGAAAAATCATGGAGCTCGCTCCTGACACGATCCTGGACTCTCCAACCGGCGGGACGGATCGCGCAATCCACCCCAAAAAATCAACGAAGTATCCAACGGCCGCGAGCAACCGCTTGCCAGCACATCTGCCCGCAATTGACGACCTCCATTGATCGGGGGGTGGCTTGCGACCGCCGGGTGGCTCGCGAACGGTCGCCTTGATGCTTGACCATCGCACCAACCGCCCTCGCAGCTTCCGCGAAAACTACGAACTTCGCAGTTCCAACGGATACTACGAGGATCACAGTTTCCGATAGAGCTACGAAGCAAGAGGGGGAGAAGGGCTTGTTTTTTCCTCCCCCCTCGCTTTGTAGCATCCAGCACACATCTTTGGAAATTACAAGACCCCGATTTTGTAGCCGTCACCATGAGCTGCGCATCATTTGAGTTTCGGCACCAATCATGCTTTGTTTTCTTCAGCGACTTCAGAAATACCCTCCACCTCCAGAGTCGACCCTTCCCATGCCAAAGATCCGCACAACCCCAACTCCACCTCTTATGTAGCATTTGGCAAGTGGGAAAGGCCTCCACCATGTCCGATCAAGGCGTTCTGGACCTCATCCTCTTGTTCTCTCGACCAACTCTCCATACCTCCATCTCATCTTCCCACAATGACCTCCATCTCAACAACCTTCTCTTTCTCACCGAAAATGAAGGTCTTTGATTTCCTCTGCCTCTGACCTTCTCGACCATCGTCGAATCAGGGGGGGTGCTGAGATTTACCAGTCTCAGTAGCTGGGTTCTTCTTAAAAGGGCCTCAAAATCCTATAGGGAATTTCCCCGAGGTTTGAAGTTCATATCCTCACAAGAGAGAAGTAAGTCCTACTCACTGGCAGCCTGTGACCCTTCAGTTGCGAGTGGCCCTTTAGCTTCCTGGCGACCCTTCATCTTCCTGATACCCTTCAACTGCTTTGGAGGGTTGTGCAACTACCTTGGAGGTTATGCAACCACCTAGGTGGTTATGTATCCACCTAGATGGTTATGCAACCACCCAAGGAGGTTGTGCAACTCCTTGTAACCTCCGAGCTAGGAGCATCAGAAGGAGGACCTGCCTCACGCCTACTTAAAGGAACATCAAGTTTCTTAGTGACTTATACCTTCAGTTAACCAAAGTAGGCGACCTTCATACACTCCCTGTTCCTAATCTCCAAATCCTGCCACCAGTACTTGGACCTTATGCAGTGTACAACATACATCTTCACCAAGGTTCCTCTGTGAGAAGGCATCCAAGGCGGACGCCCTATGGTTGAAGCTACACCCAAGTCCTATCTCCAGTACTTGGTGCGCTACTCAACTTGTACAACTACAACACCTACTTCTACTACTACGCGTTTGGCTTCCACACTTAGCGTGAGTGATCTGTGTGGATTGAGGTCCTTGTATATACTTCGCCATGTGATGTATGTGTATAAGTATGTACTAACTAACTGTGTGTGCTGAATCTTCTGTCCAAGTGTGCTTTCACTCATCGATGTTCCTGTTTTCTTGATAAGAACTACGAGTACGAGTAAAGAATAGTCAGCCGATTAGGGTAAAGATTGAGATTGTACGCGGAACCAGAATTACCGAGATTATCAATGGACGTTGCCCTATTTAGCCAAAGTCGAGCATTCAATTGAAGATCTCATTTCTTGTTGCTTGACGCACAATCCAAGCCATTACATTCTCCTCTTGATGGATGTAAATGTAGCTTAACGTAATTCGAAGTTGTCCTTTTTTGGTCAAAACGACGTAGACATGCCATTTGCTTTCTGATTGATTCGTTCAACTATTGCCACAACACAACACTATACGTGGACGTAACTTGTCCAGATTCTCAAAACTCATTATTGCCACCTAAAAATTTTCTTTGTATTCGACAGACGTCATGACGAGAATCCAGTAGTGTCCATAGTCCTCTCAATGCTTGCGATATTCCCAAGGGCCTGCTTGTCAAATGTTGCTCCTTACAATTGTCAAGTAAGACTAGATGTTACCTTAAAGAGCAATTGAAGCAACATTCGATGGCCAGATAACAAATGCTTCCTTTCATCTGCCTTTGCTATGGTGGCCTTGAGGTCCAATGTTGGAAACGTTTCCTGCCCACGTACAAGTACGACACTCCTGGATGGACAACTTTGTCGCCCATCCACTTAGGATACATGATAACACCTATCGGCTTACCTGAGGATGAGATACGGTGTGCTCCAATGTGTCTGACTTTTATTTTTTTGGGAAGTCTAATGCTTTCCCCCGTGTCGAACATACGAGACAATAATAGAAGGGGTTGACAAAAAAATGGAGGGGCTATTTCAGCCCATTCTTTATGCACAAAATTTTGCGGAGCCTTATTGGCTGATGTCAAAAAGTGTGTGGGCAAGATTGATTCTTCCATGCAACGCTGTTGAGTATTGACCTCCCAACCTGGAGGTCTGATTTGGATACATCGACGATACGCGAATGTCAGAGTTTTGGTGATCATCCATTTTTTACCGTCTGTTGTTGGTAACATTGACATAGGAGGCCAAAACTAAAACATTCAAACAAAAAGCTACCACCATGCATTCATATGGTTGGAGGAAGCCCTAGCGTGCGGTTGGTAAAAGCTAGAACTCGCTTCTAAAGGTGATTTCCAGCAGAACGAGAAGTTGCCGATGACCTTCCACTAGGCTTTCGCTAAGACATGATGTTGGTTCTTAGATGTTCAAATTTACCTTTTTGTTTTCATTTTTGCGCCAAGGAATTTGTGCTTTGAATGCTATTGAGGATTTCAAACCCTAGGTTTTGTCGAGTCAACGGCATGGAAGAACACCAATAACGATGGATTTAGGGTACATCTATGAGCGTCGCCGAAGGGCGAGTGCGTTGATCATGGGCAGAAGTTGATGGTGCTCGCAGTGTAGCAATCACCAACATAGCCAATTACCACGGAACGATTGTTCCACGTCCCCTTGCCTTTGTGGAGCGTATGTTGGGATTCCGTTGGAAGGTGAGATGTTGGACCATGGTTTCATGTTGACCATGGACATACCGCATCTCTATCCATAACGACATGGCGGCGGTTCAATTAGTGACCCGGCGGACTCGATTCTGGCAATCTACATGGTTGCTGTTTGGAAAATTGCATGCAATGCTGCAATTTTGGCATGCTAACGGTGTCTCAACTTTTGTGGGATTTGCCACCGATAAATCGACGAAAATAGAGAAAAAAGAACGAAAAATGAATGCATCCACGTGTGAATTTCGCCGAAACACTACACCAAGCTAGCCGCACCACGAAAAATGCTGTTCAACGTTGGATTCCAGCGTTTACCAGCCGCACCCCGAGACTGGAACCGTCGGCAGGAACGCCGAAGAGGCCCGTCGGAAACCTGACGTTGCCCACCACTTTCTGACACTGTCTTGTGGCTGGGCTGCGTTCACCCTCTCTCGACCTTGCGTGCGCGCTTGCACGCTCTAGGAGGGTGCGCGCATGTCTCGGCGCCTGAATGCATCAGCGTGCTAAGTGTCGTTGCCAGCGGAAGCTCTTTGAGTTGCCCAGTGCCACTATCCATTCGACTTGAGGAGGTTTGACGGTGATTACAGCTCTTAAGTTCTGTGAATCCGATTAGCCCTTTTTATGCAGCCTACCTTGTGTCAAGCTCGTACACCAAGAGGGGAAGGGCTGGCTGCTTTGGATAAGCCAGCCGAGCCGCTGGTCGTAGGTGCAAAAGGTCACGGACGATTCATGGACAGTTCTTCCGGACAGCCGACAGTTCAGTCAGGAGTGAAAGCTGTGCCAGATGGCATACTAGCGGAAGCAGCCCTGCGCAACGACCCCGCTGCGCTCTCTCCGCCTCTCTCAGTTACTCGACAGCGCGCTCTAGTCGCTGCGTTCGTCGTCCTTCGAACCGACGTGCCTTCGAGCCGTTCAGTCGTCGTGCAGTTTCACTTCGCCCCTTCTAGGTTCTCTTGAGCGAGATTCAGAGCCCACCACCTCAACGAGACCAGGCTTTGGGGTCGAACGTGCTGCAGCTGACGTCACCCTCGTGTCACGGCTGTCACCAACGACATCGACAGCGCAAGCAATGCGTTCATCCGTTTCCAGCTCAAGCCGAGGATGATGATGAGTTCCGAGTCCAGAAGCCCCCGCTTCGCTCCTGGCGCCGCTGCCGCAGCTGCTCGTGGCAGCCCATGGGCAGGTTTCAAGTCTCCTGCCGCCGCTGCCGCCGATGCCGCTGTCGCTGCCTCCCCGTCCACTTCAAACGGCAGCAGCAGCAGCAGAAGTGGCTGGCAGCGCGCCAGCTCCCCATTTCGCCAACCCCTCACCATGTCCCCGTCCTTTCCAGCCGCTCGTCTGCCGCAGCAGCAGGATGAGCTGCTGCTGCTGCAGCCGGACCAGCTGCTTCTGCTGGCGGCAGCGGAGGAGAGCCTCCAACGTCTGCAACCGCCGTGGCGGCAGCAGCAGCACCAGCAGCAGCAGGAGGACGAGGAGGGGGAGGAGGATGAGCAGGAGGAGGCATCGGCAAGAGCAAGGGAGTTGCTGCTGCGGCAGCAGGCGCAGGAGCGTCCGCAGCAGCAGCAGCAGCAGCAGCAGCAGGCGGACAAGGTCGAGGTGGAAGAGGGAGAGGAGGGGTTTGTGGCTGCCGCAGTGCGGCCTGTGGCGGAGCGCACTCGGAGCTTTCTGCGGCACCCGGGCATGAACCTGGGCCCCAGTGGCTCGCCGCAGATCGACCCTGGAGACCAGGCAGGTTCTTGTGGCGTCGCCTGCGACGCAATAGCCCGAGCGGGTTGGAGGCGGGCGTTTGTGCGGGAGAGGGTGTTGGAGGCAGACGTTTGTGCGGGAGAGGGGGGTCAGAGGGGCCTGCTTTGGGGGTTGGCGGTAGGGGTTGGGTTGCAGGAGGCCACTTGGGCACTTGGATGGATTTGGGGTCTGAAGTTCCATGCTTGAGAACCGAGAGGCGAGTGGGGGGGGAGAGACGGGAGAGTGAAGCTGGTTTTTACGGAGGGGCGAGAGGGTGGAGGGGATCTGCGAGAGATGAGGTGAAAGGGAAGAGGGGAGAGGGGAGAGGGGAGAAGGAATAGGTGAGAGGGGAGAGGGTGAAGGGAGAAGGCCGAGATTTGCAGCATGGCAGCAGGGAAGGCTGACATGGCAGAGAGTGAGCAAGGATGAGAGTGGCAGAGAGTGAGCAAGGTTGAGAGTGGCAAAGAGTGAGCAAGGTTGAGAGTGGCAAAGAGTGAGCAAGGTTGAGAGTGGCAAAGAGTGAGCAAGGTTGAGAGTGGCAAAGAG
>SZWC01011118.1:76122-94958 GCA_023375785.1 Penium margaritaceum | reverse complement strand
ATCCGCAACCAGTTCGCACCACTCTGCAATCAGTCCGCACCAATCCGCAACCAGTTTGCACCATTCCGCAACCAGTTCGCACCTCTCTGCAACCGGTTCGCACCACTCCGCAACCAGTTCGCACCACTGTGCAACCAGTTCGCACCACTCCGCAACCAGTTCACACCACTCCACAACCAGATCGCACCACTGCGCAACCAGTTCGCACCACTCCGTAACCAGTTCGCACCACTGTGCACCCAGTTCGCACCAAGTATGAAAAAGCAAGCACAAGGAGCTTCAATACGTTGTGGCACGGTGTGGATACCATGCACGATGACCAGCCAAAGTAGGCGTATGTCACTACACGTGACCAAATACTGGCACTAGGTGTGGTAAACCTTGACAACTCATAACACGAGTCACAAATGGTCAGGGTGGAATATAATGGTTTGTGAATACTAGTTATTGAGTGGCAAGTACATATACCTTCAATATGTAGTGGCACAGTGTGGCTACAATGCACAATGACCAATCAAAGTATGCATATTTCACTGACCATGAACAAAGAATTTCACTTCAGATGGTTAGCGTTGACAACTCACAATACGAGTCACTGATAGTCAGAGGCGGTAACTATGGTTTGGGAACACTAACTATCAACGAGAAACCACAAAGACCTTCAATACGTAATGACACGGCGTGGTAACCACGTACATTGACAAACCAAACTAGGCATATGTCACTAACAATGACCAAAGAATTTCAATAAGAGTGGTCAGCCTTCGCAACCGATAACATGAGTCACAAATGGTCAGAGGGGGGAAACATGGTTTCAAAACACCATGTACCTTCTAGCAAGTACAAATGTTTTTCGTATGTATTGGCACAGTGTGGCTACTGTGCACAACAACCTACCCAAGAAGGCATACATCACTGCTCATGACCAAAGAAGTTTAGTGTGTGTGGTCAACGTTCACAACTCATAATACAAGTCAAAATGGGCAGAGGGAGAAACAATGGTTTGGGAATACTCGGTATCGACTAGCAAGTACAAATACCTTCGAGAAGTGGTGGCACGGTGTGGCTACCATGCACAATGACCAAACAAAGTATGCTTGTGTCACTGAATATCATAAGAAGAGTTTCACTGTGCGTAGTCAACTTTCATTCTTACGGCTGGTCAATGATAGCAATGGTTGAGAGGTAATTCAAGCTCAAAGTTGCAGAATTTGAAATTCCGTCCGCGTCAGTCTTTTTACGATTAAACTAAATTTCTTATCATTCATACGTTTGAAACTACCCTCTAATCTTACACCCCCTTTTTTTAGGCCCTTGAACCATAAGAACCCTTATAATGTAATTTGCACATCATATGAACANCAGTGACGACACCTACGCGTAACAAATCAACAAAAACCGAGCTGGTGTCAAAGAGAGAAACCTTTTGCTATTTATTGACTAGCAAGTACAAAGAATTTAAACAAGTAGTGGGACGGTGTGGCTACCATGCACAATGACCAACCAGATTAGGCATGTGCCACATCCCATGACCAAATATGTTTACTATGTGAGGTCAACGTTCACAACCCATAATATGGGTCACGAATTGTCAGAGGGGGAAACAATGGCTTGGGACTACTATATACCAACTAGCAAGTACAACGACTTTCAGTCAGTAGTAGCACGGTATGGCTACCATGCACAATGACCTACCAAAGTAGGCATGTGTACTGCCTATGACCAAAAAAATCCACTGTGTGTGGTCAATGTTGACAACTCATAACACAAGTCAAAAATGGTCAGAGGGGATAACAATAGTTTGGGAACACATGGTATCAACCAGCAAGCACAAGGAGCTGCAATATGTTTTGGCAGGGTGTGGATACCATGCACGATGACCAACCAAAGTAGGCATATGTCCATGACCATGACAAAATAATGTCACCATGTGTGGTACACTTTGACGACTCATAACACGAGTCACAAATGGTCACAGTGGAAGATAGTGGTTCACAATAATATTTATCGACTACAAAGTACAAATACCTTCAATATGTAGTGGCACAGTGCGGCTACAATGCACAGTGACCAACCAAAGTATGCATATGTCACTGACCATGAACAAATCATTTCACTTCATGTGGTCAATGTTGACAACTCACAACACGAGTCATGGATATTGAGAGGGGGTATCAATGGTTTGGGAACACTATGTATCAACAAGAAAGCACAAAGACCTTCGATACGTAGTGACACGACGTGGTAACCATGTACAATGACAAACCAAAGTAGGCATATGTCACTAACCATGACCAAACGGATTTTAGAGTGTGTGGTCAATGCTGAACACGCAAAACACGAGTCACAAATGGTCAGAGGGGAAACAATGGGTTGAGAACACTAGTTATCAACTAGCAAGTAGAAAGATTTTCAACAAGTAGTGGCACAGTGTGGCTANAAAGTACAAATACCTTCAATATGTAGTGGCACAGTGCGGCTACAATGCACAGTGACCAACCAAAGTATGCATATGTCACTGACCATGAACAAATCATTTCACTTCATGTGGTCAATGTTGACAACTCACAACACGAGTCATGGATATTGAGAGGGGGTATCAATGGTTTGGGAACACTATCTATCAACAAGAAAGCACAGAGGCCTTCGATACGTAGTGACACAACGTGGTAACCATGTACAATGACAAACCAAAGTAGGCATATGTCACTAACCATGACCAAACGGATTTTTGAGTGTGTGGTCAATGCTGAACACGCAAAACACGTGTCACAAATGGTCAGAAGGGAAACAATGGATTGAGAACACTAGTTATCAACTAGCAAGTAGAAAGATTTTCAACAAGTAGTGGCACAGTGTGGCTAGCGTGCACAGTGGCCAACCAAAGGATGCATATGTCACTGACTATGGCCGAAGAAGTCCACTATGTGTGGTCAACATTCACACCTCATAACACGAGTCACAAATGGTCAGAGGCAGAACCAATGGTCTAAGAACATCATGTATCAACTAGCAAGCACACGGACCTTCAACAAGTTGTGGCACGGTGTGGGTACCATGCAAGATGACCAGCCAAAGTAAGCATATGTCATTGACCATGACCAAATAATGTTGATAAGTGTTGTAACCTTTGACAGATCATAACACGAGTCACAACTGGTCAGAGTGGAAGACAATGGTTTGTGCATACTAGGTATCGAGTAGCAAGTACAAATACCTTCAATATGTAGTGGCACAGCATGGCCATCATGCACACTGACCATGACCAACGAATTTCACTTCATGTGGTCAGCGTTGAGAGCTCACAACACAAGTCACATATAGTCAAAGGGGGGTAAGAGTGGTTTTGGAACACTAGCCATTAACCATAAAGCACAAATACCTTTAATATGTAGTGACATGGCGTGGTAACCATGTACAGTGACAAACCAAAGTAGGCATATGTCACTAATGATGACGAAACAAAACTCACAGGGTGTGGTCAATATTGAGAACTCATAACACGAGTCCCAAATGGTGAGAGGGGGAAAAAATGGATTGGGAACACTTGTTGTCAACCAGCAAGTATGAAGAATTTCAAGAAGAAGTGGCACGGTTTGGCTAGAGTGCATATTGACCAACCAAAGGATTAATACGTCACTGAATATGACCAAAGAAATCCAGTATGCGTGGTCAACATTAACAACTCATAACACGAGTCACAAATGGCCAGAGGGAGAGACAATGGTTCGGGAACCCTACGCATGGACTAGAAAGGATAAATCACTTCAATACTTACTGGCACGGTGTGGCTACTATGCACACCAAAGAACCAAACTAGGCATGTGTCACTGACCATGACCAAAGAATTTCAATATGGATGCTCACCGTTCACCAACCATAACCCGAGTCACAAATGGTCAGAGGGGGGAACAATGGTTCGGGAATATCCGTTTTGAACTAGCAAGTACAATGCCCTTCAATCAGTAGTAGAACGGTGTGGCTACCATGCACAATGACCGACCAGAATAGGCATATGTACTGCCCTTGACGAAAGAAATCGGATGTGTGTGGTCAACGTTGACAACTCATAATACGAGTCACAAATGGTGATAGGGGGAAACAGTGGTTTGGGAACACCAAGTACCAAATAGGAAGCACAAGGAGATTCAATACGTTGTGGCACAATGTGGATACCACGCACGATGACCAACCAAAGTAGGCATATGTCACTGACCATGACCAAATAATGGCACTAAGTGTGGTAAACCTTGACACCTCAAAACACGAGTCACAAATGGTCAGGGTGGAATATAATGGTTTGTGAGTACTAGTTATGGACTAGCAAGTACAGATACCTTCAATATGTAGTGGCACAGTGTGGCTACAATGCACAGTGACCAACCAAAGTATGCATATGTCACTGACCATGAACAAAGAATTTCACTNATGACCAAACGGATTTCATAGTGTGTGGTCAACGTTGAAAACCAATAACACGAGTCACAACTGGACAGTGGGGGAAACCATGGGTTGGGAACACTAGTTATCAACTAGCAAGAAGAACGATTTTCACCAAGTAGTGGCACGGTGTGGCTAGCGTGCACAGTGACCAACCAAAGGATTCATATGTCACTGACTATGACCTACGAAGTCCAGTATGTGTGAACCAATGGTCTGGGAACATTGACAACTCATAACACGAGTCACAAATGGTCAGAGGCGGAACCAATGGTCTGGGAACATCAGGTATCAACTAGCAAGCACAAGGACCTTCAACAAGTTTTTGCACGGTGTGGATACCATGCACGATGACCAACCAAAGTAGGCATATGTCACTGACCATGACCAAATAATGTCAATAAGTATGGTAGACTTTGACAGCTCACAACACGAGTCACACATGGTCATAGTGGAAGACAATGGTTCGTGAATACTAGTTATCGAGTAGCAAGTACAAATACATTTGATATGTAGTGGCACAGCATGGCTACCATGCACAATGACCAACCAAAGCATGCATAAGTCACTGACCATGACCAACGAATTTCACTTCATGTGGTCAGCGTTGTCAACTCACAACACGAGTCACATATAGTCAAAGGGGGGTAACAATGGTTTGGGAACACTAGCTATTAGCCAAAAAGCACAAATACCTTAAATATGTAGTGACATGGCGCGGTAACCATGTACAGTGACAACCCAAAGTAGGCATATGTCACTAACCATGACCAAACGAATTTCATAGTACGTGGTCAATATTGAAAACTCATAACACGAGTCAAAAATGGTGAGAGGGGGAAACAATGGATTGGGAACACTAGTTGTCAACCAGCAAGTACGACAAATTTCAACAAGAAGTGGCACAGTTTGGCTAGTGTACACAGTGACCAAGCAAACGATGAACACGTCACTGACTAAGACTGAAGAAATCCAGTATGTGTGGTCAACATTGACGGCTCATAACACGAGTCACAAATGGTCAGGGGGAGAGAAATGGTTTGAGAACCCTATGCATGGACTAAAAAGGACAAATAACTTCACTACGTAGTGGAACGGTGTGGCTACTATGTACACCAAACAACCAAACTAGGCATATGTCACTGACCATGACCAAAGGATTTCAATATGGATGGTCAACGTTCACCAACCATAAAACAAGTCACAAATGGTCAGATGAGGGGACAATGGTTCGGGAATATCAGTTTTCAACTAGCAAGTACAACTCCCTGCAATCAGTAGTAGCATGCTGTGGCTACCATGCACGATGAGCGACCAAAGTAGGCATATGTACTGCATTTGACCAAAGAAGTCCGCTGTGTGTGGTCAACGTTGACAACTCATAATACGAGTCACAAATGGTCAGAGGGGAAACAATGGGTTGAGAACACAAAGTATCAAATAGGAAGCACAATGAGCTTCAATACGTTGTGGCACAGTGTGTATACCATGCATGATGACCAACCAAAGTAGGCATATGTCACTGACCATGACCAAATAATTGCACGAAGTGTGGTAAACCTTGACAACTCATAACACGAGTCACAAATGGTCAGGGTGGAATATAATGGTTTGTGAGTACTAGTTATCAACTAGCAAGTACAAATACCTTCGATATGTATTGGCACAGTGTAGACACAATTCAGAGTGATCAACCAAAGTATGCATATGTCACTGACCATGAACAAAGAATTTCACTTCAGGTGGTCAACATTTACAACTCACAACGCTGGTCACAGATAGTCAGAGGGGTCTAACTATGGTTTGGGAACACTAGCTGTCAACAAGAAAGCACAATGGCCGTCAAAACGTAATGACACGGTGTGGTAACCATGTACAGTTACAAACCAGAGTAGGCATGTGTCACAAACCATGACCAAACGTTCACAGTGTGTGGTCAACGTTGAAAACTCATAACACGAGTCACAACTGGCCAGTTGGGGAAACCATGGGTGGGGAACACTGGTTATTAACTAGAAAGTAGAAAGTTTTTCAACATGTAGTGGCACGGTGTGGCTAGCGTGCACAGTGACCAACCAAAGGATGTATATGTCACTGACTATGACCGAAGAAGTCCACTATGTGTGGTAAACATTGAGAACTTACAACAGGAGTCACAAATGGTCAGAGGGAGAGACAATGGGTTGGGACCATATGTATCCACTAGAAAGGACAAGGAACTTCAATACGTAGTGGCACGGTGTGGCTAATATGCACACCAAACAACCAAACCAGGCATATATAACTGACCATTGCACCATTGTGACAGTTTTCATGTGACCAAAGTACCATAAACGCGATGAAAGTGTGACCAAAGCACCGTTGAAACAGTTATCATGTGGCAAACATATCATAGACGAGGTGAAAGTGTGACCAATGCACTATTGAAATCTTGATAATGTGTCCTATGTAGCGCAGACACAGTGAAAATGTGACAAAACGACTATTGAAATAGTGATAATGTGACATAGGAACTAGAGATACACTGAAGTGTGACCACAGCACCGTTCAAACTATGATAATGTGACCTAAACACTATGGACACGGTTGAAGTGTGACCAAATCAACATTGAAACAGTGACAATGTCACCTAAGCACTATGGGCACCGTGAAATTGTGATCAAACCACCATTGAAGCTGTGATAATGTGACCTAAGCACCACAGACACAGTAAACGTGTGACCAGAGCACCATTGAAACAGTGATCATGTTACCAAGGCACCATAGACAAACTGAACGTGTGACCCAAGCACCATTGAAACAGTGAGAATGGGACAAAAGCACCATACACACGTACAAGAGTGACCAAAGCACTATTGAAACAGTGATAACGTGACATAAGGACCATAAACGTAGTGCAAGTATGACCAAAGCACCGTTGAAGTAGTGATAACATGACTCAAGCACCATGGACACAGTGACATTGTGACCAAAGCACAATTGAAACAGCGATAAGCTGACCAGAGCACCATAATCGCCGTGAAACGTGTGACCAAAGCACCATACAAACAGTGATGACGTGACCTAAGCACTATCGACACACTCAATGTGTGACCAACGCACCGTTGCAATGGTGATAAAATGAAATAGGCACAATAGACACAGTGAAGGTGTGACCAAAGCACTATGTAAACAGTGATAATGCGACCTACAGACAGGAAAGACACAGTGAAAGTGTGACCAGAGCATCATTGGAACAAGAAAAACATGACCTAAGCACTATAGACGCAGTGACAACATGACCAATGCACCATTGAAACGGTGATGCACGGACCAAATCACCATAGATACAATGAAAGTGAGAGAAACGCATTATCAAAACAGTGGTAATATGATTATAGCACTATAGACACGGTGACAGTGTGAGCAAAGTACAATTGAAACAGTGATAACATGATAGGAGCACAATAGACTCAGTGAAAATGTGACCAAGTAACCGTTGGAACATTGAGAATGAGACCAAAGCACCACAGCCACAGTGAAAGTGTGGCCAGAGCACAATTGACACAGTGATAATGTGACCTAAGTACCATAGACAGTAAAAAACGTGACCAAAGCACCATTGAAACAGTGATAATGTGACGTAAGTACCATGGAAAAAGTGAATGTGTTCCCAAAGCACCATTGAAACACTGATAATGTGACATAAGCACCATTGACACAATGAAAGTCTGACAAAAGCACATCAAAACAGCGAGAATGTGACACAAGCACAATTGAAATTGTAAAAGTGTGACCAACACACCGTTGAAGCCGTGATAATTCGTCATAAGCAGCACAGACATTGTGAAAATGTGACCAAAATACCATTAACATAGGGATAATGTGACATAGGCAATAGACACACAGAATGTGTGACCAAAGCACCATTGAAATAGTGATAACATGACCTAATTACCATAGACACCGTTATTGTGTGACCAATGCACTAGTGAAGATATGATAATGACACCTTAGCACCATAGACAAAGTGAAAGTGTGACCAAAGCACCATTGAAGTAATGACAATGTGACTTAAGCACCACAGACACATTGAAAGTGTGACCAAAGCACCATTGAAAGAGTGATAAAGTGACTTAAGCACTATAGACACACTGAAAGAGTGACCAAAGCACCATTGGAACAGCTATGTTTGACTTAAACACCATGGATGCAGGAAAGTGTAAGAAAAGCACTATTGAAACAATGATAGTGTAACCTAAGCACTCTGGACACAATCAATGTGTGACCAAAGCACCATAAAAACAGTGATAGTGTGACCAAAGCTCTATAGATACGGTGAAAGTGACCAAAGTACCATTGAACTAGTGACAATGTGACCAATGCACTGTACACAGAGTGGATATGTTACCAAAGCATCATTGAAATAATGATAACATGACCTAAGAACCATAAACACAGTGAAAGTGTGACCAAATCACCATTGAAACGGTAGTGGTGTGACCAGAGCACCATGGACATAGTGAAAGTGTGACCAAAGCAATATTAAAGTACTAAAAATGTGAACTAATCACTAGAGACACATTGAAAGGGTGACCTTAGCACCATTGGAACAGTGATAATGTCACCTAAGCACCAATGACATCGTGAAAGTGTGAACAAAGCATGATTAAAACAGTGATAAGGTGGCCTAAGCACTAAAGACATAGTCAAACATGACCAAAGCTCCATTGATACCGCGATACAGTGATAAAAGGACCATAGACACAGTGCAAGTGTGACCAAAGCACCATTCAAACGATGGTGATGTTACCAATGCACCATAAACACAATAAACGTGTGACTAAAGCAGCATTGAAATAGCGCTGATGTTACCAAAGTACCATAGACACAAAGGGAATGTGACTGGAGCACCATCAAAATTGTGATAATGTGACGAGCACACCATGGACACATTGAAAGTGTGACCAAAGCACCATTAAAACACAAATGATGTGACCAAAGCACGGTAGACACGATGAAAGCATAAGCAATGCATCATTGAAACAGCAATAATGTGACATAAGCAACATAGACACAGTGAAAGTGTGACTAAAGCACCCTAAAAAATGTGATAGTGTAACGAATGCACCATAGACATGGTGAAAGTGTGAACAACACACCATTGAAACGGTGATAATGTGACCAAAGCACCATTCCCACAGTGAAAGTGTGACCAAATTAGTGTTTTGGTTACAATATCAATGTTTCAATGGTGCATTGGTCACTTTCACAATGTATATGGTTCTTTGCTCACATTATCAAGGTTTCAATGGTGCTTTGTCTACACTTTTAATGTGTTTACACTGTTCTGGTCACACTACCACTCTTTCAACTTTCACTCTCTCTATATTGACTATAATCACTTTATAACTGTTTTAAAGATCATTCGGTCACCCATCCACCATGTCTATGGTGATTTGGTCACTGTATCAGTTTAAATGGTGCTTTGGTCACATGGTCATTGTGTACATGGTGCTGACATGACATCATCACTAACTTAGTTGTGCTTTGGGCAGACAATCAATGTTCTATGGCGCTAAGGTTACTTTGTCAATATTTCAATGGTTCTTTGGTCACACATTCACTGTATCTATGGTGCCTATGTCACACCATCCCTGTTTCAATGGTGCTTTAATCACATTTCAACAGTGTCTTTGGTTCTTATGTCACATTATCATTGTTTCAATGGTGCTTTGGTCACACTTTCACAGTGCCTATGGTGCTTAGGCCACGTTATCATTGATTCTATTGGGCTTTCGTCACACGCTCATTATGTGTATGGTGCTAAGGTCACATTATCGCTGTTTCAATGGTGCTTTGGTCATAGTTTCATTATGTCTCTGGTGATTATGTTACATTATCACTGTTTACATGGTACTTTTGTCACATTTTAACTTTGTCAATTCTACTTTACTCACAACATCCTTGTTTCAATGGTGCTTTGGTCACACTTTCATCGTGTATACGACTCGTTGGTTTCATTAGCACTGTTTCAATGGTGCGTTGCCCTTTCACTGTGTCTATTGTTCTTATGTCACAATATCACGGTTTCAATGGTAACTTGGTCATACGTTCAGATTGTATATGGTGCTTACATCACATTATCACTATTTCAATGGTCCTTTGGTCACATTTTCACTGTTTGTGTGCTATGTATGATACATTGTAACTACTGCAATGGTGATTTGGTCACATTTCCACGGTGTTTATAGTACTTTGGTTACATTATCACTGTTTTGATGGTGCTTTGGTCACACGTTTGATTTATCCATGGTTCTTGGGTCACAATATCACTTTTTCAATGGTGCTTTGGTGACAAATGCCCACCCCGGCAACAGATCATGCCAAGACGGAGTTCCAGCCAATGCCATGTTCGCTGTGGTCATGGAATGCTCAGGTGCAGCCTGGAGAGTCTGTGCCATATTCATCTGCTTCAGCTCTTTCCATTTGGCTCGGTGGGCGAGATGGAGGTGCTTCCACATGCCACTCGTGGCACTTTGGTTTGTCGTAAACGTCCCCTGTTTTTGTAGTGCTTATGTTACATTATCACTGGTTCAATAGTGTTTGGTCACACTATCAATGTGCCTATGGTGCTTGCATCATATAATCACTATCTCAATGTTGTTTTGGTCACACATATACTATGTCTCTGGCACTTTGGTCAGATGATCACTGTTTGAATGGTGCTGTAGTGACACTTTCACTCTATATACAGTGCTTATGTCATGTCATCATTATGTCTATGGTGCTTTGGTCACAGTTTCACGTTGACATGGTGCTTGGTCACATTCTTACTGTTTCAATGGTGTTATTGTCACACATTTAGTGTGTTTATGGGTCTTTGGTCACATTATCAGTGTTTCAACGGTGCTTTGGTCACGATTCTATATGTGTATGGTGCTTTGGTTACATTATCATTTTTCAATGCTACTTTTGTCACACTTTCACTATGAATCTGACGCTTAGATCACACCATCACTGATTCAATGGTACTTTGGACACACCTTCACTGTGTCCAATGTTCTTAGGTCACATTCTCACTGTTTCAATGGTGCTTTTGTCACACTTGCACTCTGTCTATTGTGCTTAAGGTACATTATCACTGTTTCAATGGTGCTTCAGTGTCACTTTCACGTTGACTATGGTGCTTAGGTCATGTTATCACTGTTTGAATGGTCCTTTGGTCACACAGTCTCTGTGTTTCTGGTGCATTGGATACATTTGTGCTACTTATATGGTGTATTGGTCACTCTTTGAGCGTGTCCAATGTGTCTAGCTCTCATTATAACTGTTTCTATGATGCGTTGGTCTTGATTTCACTGTGTCCATGGTACTTTGGTCACACTATCACGGTTTCAATGGTGCTGTGGTCACACATTCACAGTGTCTGTAGTGCTTTGGTCACATAATATCTGTTCAAATGGTGCTTTGGTCACACTTGCACTGTGTGTGTGATGCTTTTGTAACATTATCACTACTTCAATCGTGCCTTGGTCATACTTTCATAGTGTCTATGGTGCTTAGGTCACATTATCTTTGTTTCAATGGTGCTTTCATCACCTTTTCACTCTTTCTACGGTTCTTTGGTCTCATCATCATTGTTTTGATGGTGATTTGGTCGCAATGTCACTGTATCAGGGGTGCTGAGGTCACATTATCACTGTTGTCATGGTGATATGGTCACACTTCCACCATGTCTATGGTGCTTAGGTAACATTATCGCAGTTCAAATGGTGCTTTGCTCCCACTTTCATTGTGTCTGTGGTGCTTAGGTTACCTTATCAACTTTTCAATGGTGCTTTCGTCACACTTTCACTTGGTCTGTTGTGCCTTTGTCACATGATAACTGTTTCAATGGTGCTTTGGTCATACTTTCACTGTGTGTATGGTGCTCTGGTCACATTATCCCAATTTTTAAAAGGTGCTCTGGTCACCCTTTTAATGTGTCCATAATGCTTTGGTGACATTATCATTGTTTCAATGGTGTTTTAGTCATTCTTTCACTGTCTCTATGGTGCTTTTTTCATATCATCACAACTTCAATTGTGCTTTGGTCACACATTCATTGTGTCTATAGTGCCTATGTCACTTTATCACTGTTCCAATGGTGGTTTATTCACACTTTAAATATGTCTTTGATGCTTGGGTCACATCATCATTGTTTGAACAATGCTTTGGTCACACTTCCACTTGGCTATGGTGCTTGGGTCACATTATCACTGTTTCAATGGTGCTTTGGTCACACTTTCACTGTTGCTATGGGGCTAAGGTCACATTATCATTGTTTCAATGGTGGTTTGGTCACACTTCACCTGTGCATATGGTACTTGGGTTACATTATCAATGTTTCAATGTTGCTTTCGTCACAAATCCACCATGTCTGTGGTTCTTAAGTCACATCATTCTTGTTTCAATGGTGCTTTAACTGTGTCTATGGTGCGTATGTCACATTATCACTGTCTCAACGGTGATTTGGTTACAATTGCACTATGTGTATGGTGCTTCGGTCCCATTATCATTGTGTCAATGGTACTTAGGAGATATTTCCACTTTGTCTACGGTGCTTATGTCGCCTTATCACAGTTTGAATGTTGCTTTGGTCACGCTTTCACTATGTCTAAGCTAATTGTGTCACATTACAATTGGTTCAATGGTACAGTCTTCACACTTTCACTGTGTCCATGGTTCTTGGTATACATTATCACTGTTTCAATGGTGCTTTGGTTCCACGTTTGTTGTGTCTATGGTGCTTAGGTCACATGATCACTGTTTGAATTGTGCCTTGGTCATTCTTTTACCGTGGCTGTGGTGCTTATGTCCCATTAACACTATTGCAATGGTGTTTAGTCACACTTTCAACGTGTCTGTGGAGCTTATGTCATATCATCCCAGCTTGAATAGTGCTTTGGACACAATTCACTTTGTGTATAGTGATTTGGCCACGTTATTACTGTTTCAATGGTGCTTCGGTCACACCTTCACTGTGTCTATGGTGCTAATGTCACATTATCACTGTTTCAATGTTGCTTTGATCATACTTTCAATGTGTTTATGGTGCGTTGGTCTCATTGTCATTGTTTTAATGGTGCTTTGGTCATGCTTTCACTATGTCTATGGTGCTTTGGTCACGTTATTAGTGTTTTAACGGTACTTTGGTCATGCTTTCACCATGTCTATGGTACTCAGGTCACATTATCACTGTTTCAATGGTGCTTTGGTCACAAATTTATGTGTCTATGGTGCTTTGGTCACATTATCACTGTTTCAATGGTGATTTGGTCACACGTTTCATTCTTTCCATGATACTTTGGTCACATTATCACTGTTTCAATGGTGCTTTGGTCACACTTTCACTGTGTCTATTGTACTTTACTCCCATTATCACAGTTTCAATGGCCATTTGGCAACACTTTCACTATGTTTACAGTGCTTTGATCACATAGTCACACTTTCACTATTTCTATAGTGCTGAGGTCACATTGTCACTATTTCAATGGTGCTTTGGTCACACTTTCTCTGTCTGTATGGTACTTTGGCCACATTATCACTCTTCAAATGATGATTTGGTCCAAGTTTCACATGACCATTATTTCAATCATGCCTTGGTCATTCCTTCACTGTGTATGTGGTGCGTTGGTCATATCAATACTCTTTCAATGGTGCTTTGGTAACACTATCACTGTCCCATGGTACTATGGTCACATTATTGCTGTTTCAACGGTGCTTTGCTCACACACATAGGGTGTCTATGTTGCTTAACTCATATTATCACTCTTTTAACGGTACTTTTGTCATATATTTACTGTGTTTATGGTGCTTAGGTCTTTCTACCACTATTTTAATGGTGCTATGGTCACACCTTTGCTGTGTCTATGGTGCTTATGTCACATTATCACTGATTAATGGTGCTTTGGTGACACTTACACTGTGTCTTTGGTGCTTTGGTCATATTATCACAGCTTCAATGGTGCTTTTGTCACACGTTCATGTGCATATGGTGCTTTGGTCACATTACCACTAGTTTGATGGTGCTCTGGTCACACGTTTACTGTGTTTATGGTGCATAAGTCACGGTATCACTCTTTCGTTGATGAGTTGGTCACATCTTCTATGGTGTTAAGGTCGCGTTTTTACTGTTTCAATGGCGCTTTCACTGCACTTTAAGTGTGTCTATGGTTCGTTGGTCACATTATCACTGTTTTGATGGTGCTTTGGTCATATCATCACCGTTTCGATGGTGTTTTGGTGACACTTTCATTCTGTCTATGGTGCTTAGGTCACATTGTCAATGTTTCAAGGGTGCTTTGGTCACATTATCACCTTTTCGATGGTCCTTTGGTCACACCTTCACTGTGTCTATTGTGCCTATTTCATTTTATCACCATTGCAACGGTGCGTTGGTCACACATTGAGTGTGTCGATAGTGCTTAGGTCACATTGTCAATGTTTCAAGGGTGCTTTGGTCACATTATCACCTTTTCGATGGTCCTTTGGTCACACCTTCACTGTGTCTATTGTGCCTATTTCATTTTATCACCATTGCAACGGTGCGTTGGTCACACATTGAGTGTGTCGATAGTGCTTAGGTCACATTGTCAATGTTTCAAGGGTGCTTTGGTCACATTATCACCTTTTCGATGGTCCTTTGGTCACACCTTCACTGTGTCTATTGTGCCTATTTCATTTTATCACCATTGCAACGGTGCGTTGGTCACACATTGAGTGTGTCGATAGTGCTTAGGTCACATTGTCAATGTTTCAAGGGTGCTTTGGTCACATTATCACCTTTTCGATGGTCCTTTGGTCACACCTTCACTGTGTCTATTGTGCCTATTTCATTTTATCACCATTGCAACGGTGCGTTGGTCACACATTGAGTGTGTCGATAGTGCTTAGGTCACATTGTCAATGTTTCAAGGGTGCTTTGGTCACATTATCACCTTTTCGATGGTCCTTTGGTCACACCTTCACTGTGTCTATTGTGCCTATTTCATTTTATCACCATTGCAACGGTGCGTTGGTCACACATTGAGTGTGTCGATAGTGCTTAGGTCACATTGTCAATGTTTCAAGGGTGCTTTGGTCACATTATCACCTTTTCGATGGTCCTTTGGTCACACCTTCACTGTGTCTATTGTGCCTATTTCATTTTATCACCATTGCAACGGTGCGTTGGTCACACATTGAGTGTGTCGATAGTGCTTAGGTCACATTGTCAATGTTTCAAGGGTGCTTTGGTCACATTATCACCTTTTCGATGGTCCTTTGGTCACACATTTACTGTGTGTGGTGCTTTGCTCACACTATCACTATTTTAATGGTGCTAGGTCACACCTCCACCGTGTCTATGGTGCTTTTGTCACATAAACGTTGTTTCAATGATGCTTTGGCAACACCTTCACCGTGTCTATGGTGCTTTGGTCATATCATCACCGTTTCGATGGTGTTTTGGTGACACTTTCATTCTGTCTATGGTGCTTAGGTTATATTATCACTGTTTCAAGGGTATATTTGTCACACTTTTATTGTGTCTATGGGGATTTGGTCTCTTTATCACAGTTTCAATGGCTCTTTGCTCACAATTTCACTCTGTCCATGGTGCTTTGGTCACATTGTCACTGTTTTACGGTGATTTTGTCAAACTTTCAGTATGTCCATGGTTCTTAGGTCAAACTATTACTGTTTCGATGGTGCTTTGGACACCCGTTCACTGTGTCTATGGTGCATTGGTCAAATTATTACTATTTCAATGGTGCTTTGGTCACACGTTCACCGTGTCTATAAAATGTAGGTTGCATTATCACTGTTTCAACAGTATGCCGGTCACACCTTTCTTGTGTCTACGGTGCTTTGGTCACACTATCACTGCTTGAATGGTGCTTTGGTCACAATTTTGTCTATGGTGCTTTGGTCACATTATCACTGTTTCAACGGTACTTTGGTCACAAGTTTACTGTGTCTATGGTGCTTTGGTCACACTATCACTGTGTCTATGGTGCTTAGGTCACACTACGACTTACAATCCATGATCGTTGAGAACGGTTATCTCAGCCAGGATAACTTAAAGCAGTGTGCGTTTGACTTGGATGTGAGCGCCAGCCACGTCCACGTCAGAAATGAGGGGATGATGGTTGAGACCAATTTCATGTAGGTCAAAGCATTGCGGTGTCCAGTGATGGAATTTGATGGTTATTGTGCATGCCAAACGAACGATGCCGCCTCTTCCAAATATGAGAGCAATCTTTGCAAGGAAAACAAAAGTGTGCTGAGCAACCATGTCTTAGGGCCTTGGTGCCTCCCAATCCTAAGACAAAGCTAGCATGCGACTTGCATGAGCTTAGTGGGGTTTGGTGGAGTTAATCCAACCAACCCACATGTGTTGAAAGACGTGTAGTGGACCTACGCGTGCTCATGAACATGTGGTTGCAACCGAAGAGGACTGATGTCTAGATATTGGGTTGCACGTACTAACAATGTTGTGGGGAGGTTCCACCTTGGTAACAACTTTCAGGAATAGCATCAAAGCATTTACACAATGACCTGATGCATACGTCACCTGGGACGCGGCTGGAAAGCTTGGGTGCAGTCCGATGGACGGGCGCTATAGGGGACATAGCAAAAGTATTACTGGGTGTGGTGCATAGGCACGAGCGCCGAGAGGTAACACAAGAAGTGGGANTATTTCCACTTTGTCTACGGTGCTTATGTCGCCTTATCACAGTTTGAATGTTGCTTTGGTCACGCTTTCACTATGTCTAAGCTAATTGTGTCACATTACAATTGGTTCAATGGTACAGTCTTCACACTTTCACTGTGTCCATGGTTCTTGGTATACATTATCACTGTTTCAATGGTGCTTTGGTTCCACGTTTGTTGTGTCTATGGTGCTTAGGTCACATGATCACTGTTTGAATTGTGCCTTGGTCATTCTTTTACCGTGGCTGTGGTGCTTATGTCCCATTAACACTATTGCAATGGTGTTTAGTCACACTTTCAACGTGTCTGTGGAGCTTATGTCATATCATCCCAGCTTGAATAGTGCTTTGGACACAATTCACTTTGTGTATAGTGATTTGGCCACGTTATTACTGTTTCAATGGTGCTTCGGTCACACCTTCACTGTGTCTATGGTGCTAATGTCACATTATCACTGTTTCAATGTTGCTTTGATCATACTTTCAATGTGTTTATGGTGCGTTGGTCTCATTGTCATTGTTTTAATGGTGCTTTGGTCATGCTTTCACTATGTCTATGGTGCTTTGGTCACGTTATTAGTGTTTTAACGGTACTTTGGTCATGCTTTCACCATGTCTATGGTACTCAGGTCACATTATCACTGTTTCAATGGTGCTTTGGTCACAAATTTATGTGTCTATGGTGCTTTGGTCACATTATCACTGTTTCAATGGTGATTTGGTCACACGTTTCATTCTTTCCATGATACTTTGGTCACATTATCACTGTTTCAATGGTGCTTTGGTCACACTTTCACTGTGTCTATTGTACTTTACTCCCATTATCACAGTTTCAATGGCCATTTGGCAACACTTTCACTATGTTTACAGTGCTTTGATCACATAGTCACACTTTCACTATTTCTATAGTGCTGAGGTCACATTGTCACTATTTCAATGGTGCTTTGGTCACACTTTCTCTGTCTGTATGGTACTTTGGCCACATTATCACTCTTCAAATGATGATTTGGTCCAAGTTTCACATGACCATTATTTCAATCATGCCTTGGTCATTCCTTCACTGTGTATGTGGTGCGTTGGTCATATCAATACTCTTTCAATGGTGCTTTGGTAACACTATCACTGTCCCATGGTACTATGGTCACATTATTGCTGTTTCAACGGTGCTTTGCTCACACACATAGGGTGTCTATGTTGCTTAACTCATATTATCACTCTTTTAACGGTACTTTTGTCATATATTTACTGTGTTTATGGTGCTTAGGTCTTTCTACCACTATTTTAATGGTGCTATGGTCACACCTTTGCTGTGTCTATGGTGCTTATGTCACATTATCACTGATTAATGGTGCTTTGGTGACACTTACACTGTGTCTTTGGTGCTTTGGTCATATTATCACAGCTTCAATGGTGCTTTTGTCACACGTTCATGTGCATATGGTGCTTTGGTCACATTACCACTAGTTTGATGGTGCTCTGGTCACACGTTTACTGTGTTTATGGTGCATAAGTCACGGTATCACTCTTTCGTTGATGAGTTGGTCACATCTTCTATGGTGTTAAGGTCGCGTTTTTACTGTTTCAATGGCGCTTTCACTGCACTTTAAGTGTGTCTATGGTTCGTTGGTCACATTATCACTGTTTCAATGGTGGTTTAATAACACTTTCACTGTGCCTATT
>SZWC01011118.1:52500-73246 GCA_023375785.1 Penium margaritaceum | reverse complement strand
GTCACGGTATCACTCTTTCGTTGATGAGTTGGTCACATCTTCTATGGTGTTAAGGTCGCGTTTTTACTGTTTCAATGGCGCTTTCACTGCACTTTAAGTGTGTCTATGGTTCGTTGGTCACATTATCACTGTTTCAATGGTGGTTTAATAACACTTTCACTGTGCCTATTTTCCTTAGGTCGTATTGTCACTGTTTCAATAGTTCTTTTGTCACACGTTCACTTTTTGTATGGTGCTTAGGTCACATTGTCAATGTTTCAAGGGTGCTTTGGTCACACTTTCATTGTGTTTATTGTGTTTAGGTCATCGTTTAACCGTCCCAATGGAGCTTTGGTCACACGTTTATGTGGCTACAATGCTTTGGTCACATTATCAATATCTCAATGGCGATTTTGTCACACTTTGATTGTGTGTGTAGTGCTTAGGTCACATTATCACCGTTAAGATGGTGCGCTGATCAAACCTTCACAGTGTGAATGGTGTTTTGATCACATTCTGAATGTTTCAATGGCAAGTTGGTCACACTTCAACTGTGTATGTGGTGGTTTGGTCAGATTATTACTGTCTCAATGGTGTTTTGGTCCAACATTAACAGTGTCTTTGGTGCGTTGGTCACATTATCAGTACATCAACTGGCCTTTTTTCACACTCTCACTGTTTTTATAGTGCTTAGGTCACATTATCACTGCTTGAACGGTTCTTTTGTCACCATTACGATTTGTCTATGGTGCTTATGTCACATTATCTATGGTTCAATCGTGCTTTGGTCACACCTTCACAATATCTATGGTACTTTTGTCACATTATCACTGTTGTAATAGAGTGTTGGTCACACGTTCACTATGTTTATGATGTGTAGGTCACATGATAACTGTTTCATTAATGCTTTTGGTCGCACTTTTACTGTGGTTATGGTGTCTAAATCACATAATTGCTATTACAGTGGTACATTGGTGCTTTGGTTATATTATCATTGTTGCAATGGTGTTTTTGTTATACTTTCACTGTGTCTCTGGCCCTTTGGCCACCTTATCAATGTTTCAATGGTGTTTTGGTCACAGGTTCATGTTTGTTGTGCTTATGTAATATTATCACTGTTTCCGTCGTGCTTTGGTAACAGTTGTATGTGTCTATGATGATTTGGTCACAATATCACTATTGTAATGGTCTGATGGCCACACTTTCACTGTGTCTATGGTGCTTTTGTCACATAAACGTTGTTTCAATGATGCTTTGGCAACACCTTCACCGTGTCTATGGTGCTTTGGTCACATTATCACTGTCTTGACGATGCTTTGGTCACACTTTCATTGTGTCTATGGTGGTTAAGTCACATCATTGCTGCTTCAATGGTCCTTTGGTCACACCTTCTCTATGTCTATGGTGCTTTGGTCATGTTTTCACTGTGTATATGGTGCTGAGGTGACATCATCATTGTTCCAATGGTGCGTTGGTCACACTTTAACTGTGACTTTAGTGCTTCCGTCACATTATCACTGTCTTGACGATGCTTTGGTCACACTTTCATTGTGTCTATGGTGGTTAAGTCACATCATTGCTGCTTCAATGGTCCTTTGGTCACACCTTCTCTATGTCTATGGTGCTTTGGTCATGTTTTCACTGTGTATATGGTGCTGAGGTGACATCATCATTGTTCCAATGGTGCGTTGGTCACACTTTAACTGTGACTTTAGTGCTTCCGTCACATTATCACTGTCTTGACGATGCTTTGGTCACACTTTCATTGTGTCTATGGTGGTTAAGTCACATCATTGCTGCTTCAATGGTCCTTTGGTCACACCTTCTCTATGTCTATGGTGCTTTGGTCATGTTTTCACTGTGTATATGGTGCTGAGGTGACATCATCATTGTTCCAATGGTGCGTTGGTCACACTTTAACTGTGACTTTAGTGCTTCCGTCACATTATCACTGTCTTGACGATGCTTTGGTCACACTTTCATTGTGTCTATGGTGGTTAAGTCACATCATTGCTGCTTCAATGGTCCTTTGGTCACACCTTCTCTATGTCTATGGTGCTTTGGTCATGTTTTCACTGTGTATATGGTGCTGAGGTGACATCATCATTGTTCCAATGGTGCGTTGGTCACACTTTAACTGTGACTTTAGTGCTTCCGTCACATTATCACTGTCTTGACGATGCTTTGGTCACACTTTCATTGTGTCTATGGTGGTTAAGTCACATCATTGCTGCTTCAATGGTCCTTTGGTCACACCTTCTCTATGTCTATGGTGCTTTGGTCATGTTTTCACTGTGTATATGGTGCTGAGGTGACATCATCATTGTTCCAATGGTGCGTTGGTCACACTTTAACTGTGACTTTAGTGCTTCCGTCACATTATCACTGTCTTGACGATGCTTTGGTCACACTTTTATTGTCTATGATGTGTAGGTCACATGCTAACTGTTTCATTAATGCTTTTGGTCGCACTTTTACTGTGGTTATGGTGTCTAAATCACATAATTGCTATTACAGTGGTACATTGGTGCTTTGGTTATATTATCATTGTTGCAATGGTGTTTTTGTTATACTTTCACTGTGTCTCTGGCCCTTTGGCCACCTTATCAATGTTTCAATGGTGTTTTGGTCACACGTTCATTGTGTCTGTTGTGCTTATGT
Organism: Penium margaritaceum; assembly: GCA_023375785.1. NCBI lineage: Eukaryota > Viridiplantae > Streptophyta > Zygnematophyceae > Desmidiales > Peniaceae > Penium > Penium margaritaceum. The sequence continues at coordinate 70,606 of SZWC01011118.1, read as the reverse complement.
AATATTATCACTGTTTCAACGGTACTTTGGTCACACGTTTATTTTGTCCGTGGTGCTTTGGTCACATTATCGCTATTTCAATGGTGCTTTGGTCACACTTTCATTGTGTCTATGGTGGTTAAGTCACATCATTGCTGCTTCAATGGTCCTTTGGTCACACCTTCATTGTGTATATGGTGCTGAGGTGACATCATCATTGTTCCAATGGTGCGTTGGTCACACTTTAACTGTGACTTTAGTGCTTCCGTCACATTATCACTGTCTTAATGGTGCTTTAGTCACATGTTTACCATGTATATGGTTCTTAGGTCAAGCCATCACTGTCTCAGTGGTGCTTTGGTCACATTTTCACTGTGATTCTGGTGCTTACGTCCCATTAACACTGTTTCAATGGTGCTTTTGTCACACTTTCACTGTGTTTGTGGTGCCTTGGTCACATTATCACCTTTTCAATGGTCCTTTGGTCACACATTTACTGTGTGTGGTGCTTTGCTCACACTATCACTATTTTAATGGTGCTAGGTCACACCTCCACCGTGTCTATGGTGCTTGCGGCACATTATCACTGCTTCTATGGTTTTTGGGTCACCCATTCGCTGTGTATATGGTTCTGTGGTCACATTATCACCATGTTCATGGTGCTTTTGTCACACGTTTACTGTTTCGTATAGGTCGTAGGTCAGATTATCACTATTTAAATGGTACTTTGGTAACACTTTCACTGTGTCTATAGTATGTAGGTCACATTATCATAGCTTCAACCGTGCTTTGGTCACAAGTTTACCGTGTCTTTGGTGCTTAGGTCACATTATCACTGTCTTGACGATGCTTTGGTCACACTTTCACCGTGTGTATAGTGCTTATATCCCATTATCACTGTTTGAATGGTGCTTTGGTCATGTTTTCACCGTGTATATGGTGCTTTGGTCAGATTATCAAGGTTTCAATGGTGCTTTGGTCACACTTTTATTGTCTATGATGTGTAGGTCACATTATGACTTCTTCAATGGTGCGTTTGTCACACTTTCGATGCCTATAGGGTGCTTTGGTCACATTATGACTGTGTCAATGATGCTCTGGTTATATTTTCACTATGTGTATGGTGCTTAGGTCAAACTATCACCGTTCCAATGGTGCTCAGTCACAGTTTCACTCTTTCTACGGTACGTTGGTTACATTATTGCTTTTCTAATGGTGCTTTGGTCACACTTTCACTATGTCTATGGTACTTTGGTTACATTATCACTATTTTAATGGTACTTTGGCCACACTTTTGTTGTTTCTATGGTGCTTTGGTCATGGAACCAATATTTCACTTGTGTTGTGGTCACACTTTCATCGTTTCTATGGTGCTTTGGTGACCTTATCACTGTTTAGTGGTACTTTTGTCACAGTTTCACCCCGTCTATGGTGCGTATGTCAAAGTTTCATGGTTTCAATGGTGCTTTGTTCATACTTTTGCCGTGCCAATGGTGCTTATGTAACATTATAATGATTTCAATGGTGGTATGGTCACACGTTCATATTTATATGGTGCTTTGGTCACAATATTACTATTTCAATGATGCTTTGGTCACGCGTTCACATTGTCTATGGTATTTTGGTCACATTATCACTGTTTAATGGTGCTCTGGTCACATTTTGACTCTGTCTACATTGCTTATGTTACGTTATCACTATTTCAATGGTGCTTTTGTCACATTTTCACTATGTCTATGGTACTGAGGTTACATTGTCAGTGATTCAATGGTGCTTAGGTCACACTTTCACTATGTCTATGGTGCTTTGGTCACATTTTCATTGTCCATGGTGCTTTTGTTACACGTTCACCGTGTCTATGGTGTTTTGGTCACACAATCATTGTTTCAATGGTGCTTTGGTTATACTTTCTTTGTGTCTATGGTGCTTAGGGCACATTCTCACCTTTTCAATGGTCCTTTGGTCACAATATCACTCTCTTTATGGTGCTTTGGTCACATTATCACTGTTCTAATGGTGCGTTGGTCACACTTTCACTGTGTTTTTGGTGCTTTGGTTACATTATCACGGCTTCAATGGTGCTTTCGTCATACATTTATTGTGTATATGGTGATTTGGTCATATTATCATTGCTTCAATGGTGCTTTGGTCACACTTTCATTGTTTGTATGGTACTTAGGTCACGTCATCACTCTTTCAATGCTGTTCTGGTCAGACCTTCGCGGTGTCTTTGGTGCTTTGATCACATTACCAGTGTTTCGGTGGAGCTTTGGCCACACTCTCAGCATGGCTATGGTGCTTATGACATACTATCAAGCTTTTCACGTTGCTTTTGTCATACGTTTACCGTGTCTATGGTGCTTATGTCACATTATCACTATTTCAGTGGTGCTATGGTCACACCTTTACTATGTCTATGTTGCTTTGTCACTGATTTAATGGTTCTTTGGTCACACCTAGATATTTTCTATGGTACTTCGGTCACATTATCACAGTTTCAATAGTGCGTTTGTCACACTTTCACTTTGTCTATATGGCTTTGATCACATCAATTCTATTTCAATGGTACTTTGGTCACACGTTCACCATGTGTACAGTGCTGAGGTTACATTTGCACTATTTCAATGGTACTTTGGTCACAGTTTAACTTTGTCCATGGTAGTTAGGTCACATTATCACTGACTCAAGGATGCTTAGGTCATACTTTCACTATGTCTATGGTGCTTAGGTCACAATATCACTATTTCAATGGTGCTTTGGTAACACTTTTTCTAACTCTATGGTGCGTTGGTCATCTTATCAGTGTTCCAATGGTGCTTTGGTCACACATGCACTGTGTCTATGGTGCGTTGGTCATACTATCACTGATTCAATGGTGCTTTGGTCACACGTTTATTTTGTCCGTGGTGCTTTGGCCACATTATCACTGTTCCAATGGTGCTTTGGTCACACTTTCATTGTATCTTTGGTACTTATGTCCCATTATCACTGTTTCAATTGTACTTTGTCACACTTCTAATGTGACTATGGTGCTTTGGTGACGTTATCACTGTTTCAATGGTGCCTTGGTCACGCTATTTATGTGCTTTTGGTGCTTTGGTCACATTATCGTTTCGTTAGTGGTACTTTCCTCCTACCTTCACCATGTCTATGGTGCTTTGGTCACGCTTTCATGTTATCTATGGTGCTTCGGTCAAATTATTAATATTTCAATGGTGTTTTGATCACACTTACATTGTTTATGGTGCTTTGGTCACATTACCATTACTTGAATGGTGCCGTGGTGACACAGTGTCTATGGTGTTTTTATTGGAGTGACCAAAACACCATTGCACCAGTGATGATGATACCAAAGCACCATAGACACGTCGAAAGTGTGAGCACAACACCAGAGAAATAGTGATAATGTGACACAAGCACCATAAACATAGTGAAAGTATGACCAAAGTACCATTGACATAGTGATAATATGACACAAGCAGCATATACACTGTGGAATTGTGACCCGAGCTCCATTGAAACACTGATAATGTGACCAGAGCACCATAGAGACGTTGAAAGTGTGACCAAAGCAGCATGGAAACAATGATGGCGTGACATAAGCACGATATACATGGTTAAAGTGTGACAAAGGTACCATTCAACCAATGACAATGCCACCCAAGCACCATATTCACAGAGGAAGTGTGACCAACACACCATTGAAAGAGTGATCATGCGACCAAAGCACAATAGAAACTGTGGAAGTGAGACCAAATTATCATTCAAACAGTAAGAATGTAACAAAAGCACCATAGACACAGTGAAAGTGTGACCAAATAACCATTCAAACAGTGATAATGGGACCAAAGCAGCACAGACACAGTGAGAGTGTTACCAAAGCACCATTAAAACAGTTATAGTGCGACCTAATACCATTAGACACATTGAAAGTGTGACCAGTTTACCATTGGAACAGTAATAATGTGATATAAGACCCATACACACGGTAAAGGTGTGACCAAAACATCATTGAAACAATTATATTTTGATATAAGCATAATAGAAAGAGTGAAAGTGTGAGCAAAGCACCATTCAAGCAGTGATAATGTGACCAAATCACCGTGAACAAAGTGAATGTGTGACCAAAGCACCATTCAAATGGTGAGAATGTGACATGAGAATCATAAAGACAGTGAAAGTGTGACCAAAGGAGCATTGAAACAGTGACAATATGACCTATGCACCATAGACACAATGAAAGTGTGATCAAAGCACAATTGAAATAATGATAATGTGACCAAAGCACCATAGACACATGGACAACGTGACCAAAGCACCAAAGACGCGTTAAACGTATAAGCATGGCATCGTTGAAACAACGATAATGTTATCAAAGCACCATACACATGGTGAAAGTGTGACCAAAGCCCCATTGCAACAATGATAATGTCACGTACACACAATAGAAACATGGGAAGTGTGACCAAAGAACCATTTAAATAGTGATAATGCTACACAAGTACCACAGACAACGTGAAAGTGTGTCTAAAGAACCATTGAAATAGTGATAATGTTAGCTAAGAACAATAGACACATTGAAATTGTGACCAAAGCACCACTGAAACAGCGATGATATGACCAAAAAAACATAGACACAATGAAAGTGTGACCAAAGCACCATTGTAACAATGACAGTGTGACCTGAGCACCATTGACACTGTGAAAGTGTGACCAAACTACCACCAAAAAGGTGAAACCGTGACCCAAACACCATATACATGGTTAAAGTTTGACAAAAGTCTTATTGAAAGAGTTATAACGCGAACAAAGCAACATAGACATAGTGAAACTGTGAGATTGAACCATTAGAACGGCAATTATGTGACCCATGCTCCAACGACATGGTGAATGCGTGTCCAAGTCACTATTCGAACGGCGATAATGTGACCTAAGAGCCATGTACTTAGTAAAGGGGTGGCCAAAGCTCCATTGAAACATTGCTAATGTGACCAATGTGCAATAGACACGGTGAAAGTGTGACAAAAGCACCATTGAAACAGTGCTATTGTGACCAAAGCACGGTTGACACATTGAACGTGTGCCCAAAGTACCATTCAAGCAGTGATAATGTGATAAAAGTACCATATACATTGTGAAAGTGTGAACAAAGCACCATTGAGACAGTGGTAATGTGACCAAAGAACCATAGACACAGTGGAAGTGTGACCAAAGAACCATTGAAACAGTGATAATGTGACTCAAGACCTATAGACATCGTGAAAGTGTGACCAACGTAACATTGGAACGGTTTTAACATGACCAACAAACCACAGACACGGTAAGAGTGACAAAAGCACCATTAAAAGGATGATATTGTTACCTAAGTACCATAGACATAGTGAAAGTGTGACAAAAGTACCTTTGAAACAAAAACAACGTGACCTAAGCACCATAGACACTATGAAAGTGTGGCCAATGTGCCATTGAAGTAGTGATAATGTGACCAAATCACCATATCAAATGTGAACGTATCACCAAAGCTCAATGGAATCACTGATAATGTGACGTAAGCATCACAGAAAGAGCAAAGGTCTGACCAAATCAGCATTGAAAGTGTGATGATATGACCTAAACACCATAGACACAATGAAAGTGTTACAAAAGCACCATTGAAATTGCGGCAGTGTAATCAAAGCACCATAGAACAGTGAACGTGTGACCAAAGCACCATTGAAATAATGATAATGTGACCAATGCACCATAACCACAGTGAAAGTGTGATCAAAGCGCCATTGAAACAATGATAATATGACCTAAACATCATGGAAAGTGAAACTGTGACCAAAGTACCAGTGTGACAATGATAATGTGAAATAAGCACCATAGACATAGTGAAAGTGTGACTAAAGCACCATTGAAAGAGCAATAATGTGACATAAGCACCAAAGACACATGAAAAGTGTAACCAAAGCATCATTGAAACAATGATAATGTAATGAAAGCACAATAGACACAGTGAGATTGTGAGCAAAGTACCATTGAACCAATGATAATGTCACATAAGCACCATATAAACAGGCAAAGTGAGAACAAGGACCCATTGAAACAGTGAGAACGTGCCATACGTTCCATAGATAACGTGAAATTGTGACCAAATAACCATTGAAATAATGAGAGCATTAGCTAAGCACCATAGACACAGTAAAAGTGTGATAAAACCACAATCCAAACAGTGATAACGGGACCAAATAAACGCTGACATAATACAATTGTGACCAAAGCACTAATGTAAAAATGATAATGTGATATAAACAATATAGACACGGTGAACGTTTGACCAAGGCATCATTGAAACATTTAAAACGTGGCCAAAGCACCATGGATGCAATGAAATTGTGATCAAAGTACCATTAAACTTGTGAAACCATGACCCACACATCGTAGATACGTGAAAGTCTGACAAACGCACCATCCAAACAGTGCTAATTAGACCAAAGCCCCATAGAGACAGTGAAAGTCTGACAAATGCACAACTGAAAGAGTGATATTGTGACCAAAGCACAATAGACACATTGAACATGTGACCAAAGTACTATTGAAACAGTGAAAACGAGATCAAACTACCATAGACACGGTGAAAGAGTAACCACAGCACCATTGAAACAGTGATAATGTGACCTAATTCCATATACATAGTGAATGCATGGCCAAAGCACCATTAAAACAATGATAATGTGGCCTAAGCACCATAGACGTAGTGAACGTATGACCACAGCAACATTCAAACGGCGATAATGTGACCTAAGCTCCATACATGTATTGAACGTTAAACCAAAGCATCACAAAAACCATGATAATCTGATCAAATGACCATAGACACGGTAAACATGTGAGCAAATACGATTGAAACATTGATAATGAGACATACACACCATCGACACCGTTAACGTGTGACCAAAGCGCCATGGAAAGAGTGATATTGTGACCAAAGCAACATTACAATGGTGAGAATGTTACCTGAGCACCATAAACACTATGAAACTGTGACCAAATAACCAGTGAAACAGTGATAATGTGACATAAGCATCATCGACACAGTGAACGTGTGACCAAAGCACCATGAAAACTGCAATAATGTAACCAAATCACCATAGACATCGCAAATGTGTGACCAAAGCACAATTGGAATAGTGAAAATGTATCTCAAGCACCATAGACACAGTAGAAATGTGATCAAATAACCATTAACATAGTGATAATGTGACCAACGCGCCATGGATACTATAATCATGTGACCAGAGCATCATTTAACCCATCATAGTGTGACAAAAGCACCATTGATACAGAAACGTGTGACTAAAACACCATCTAAATAGTGACAATATGACCATAGCACCATAAAACAGTGATAGTGTGACCAAAATACCATTGAAACCATGACAATGCAATCAAAGTACCACAGCACTCGTTAACAAGTGACCAACGTACCATTGAAATAGTGATGATGTGACCAAAGCACCATAGACACATTGTACGTGTGACTAACGCATCATTGGAACAGCGATGATGCGACGTAAGCACCATTGACAAAGTGAACGTTTGACCAAAGCACCATTGGCATAGTGATAGCGTGAACGTAGCACCATAGACACAGTAAACGCATGACCAAAGCACCGTGAAAATGGTGATAATATGGCCACAGCAGCAAATACACGGTGAAGGTGTAACCAAAGTGCCATCGAAACGGTGATAAGGTGACCTTAGTACCATAGAAACAGCGAAAGTGTGACCAAAGCACTGTTGAAACATTGACAATGGGACCAAAGCACCATGGACACCTAAACATATGACCTAAGCACCATAGACATCGTGAAAGTGTAACCAAATACCCTCTCCAACAGTGAGAATATGACACGTTGAAATGTGACCAGATCACCATTGAAAGAGTTATAACGTGACCAAAGGACAATAAACACACTGAAAGTATGATCCAAACACCATTGTAACAATGATAATGTGACCAAAGGACCATAGACACAGCAAACGTGTGACCAAAAGAGCATTGAAAGACCGATAATGTGACCTCAGTACCATAGACATAGTGAGAGTGATAGAAAAACACAAAAAAACAGTGATAATGTGACCAAATCACCATAGACACAGTCAAGGTGTGACCAAGTCACCATTGAACTAGTGTTAAGGTGACACTAACACAATAGACACAGTGAAGGTGTGACCAAAGCAACATTGAAACAATGATAATGTGACCTACACACCATACACGCGGTGAATGTGTTACCAAAGCACCACAAAAACAGTCATAATGTGACATAAGCACCATATACAGGGTGGAAGTGTGACCAAAGAACCAATGAAACAGTGATACTCTGACATAAGGGCTGTAGGTACGGTGAAAGTGGAACCATAACACCATTGCAACACTGATAATGTGACCAAATTACCATAAGCATGGTATAAACTGTGACAAAGCACCGCTAAAACAGTGATAATGTGACCAAAGCACCATGGCAATGGGAAAGTGTGACAAAAGCACCATTTAAACAAAGAGAATATCACCTAAGCACCATAGACATAGTGACGATGTGACCAAAGTACCATTGAAATAGTGATATGTGACTACAGCACCATATATACAGTGAAAGTGTGACCAAAGCACCATTGGAACAGTGATAATGTGACTTAAAGACCATAGACACGGTGAAAATGTGACCAATGCACCATTGAAATACTGATAATGTGACCAAAGCACCATGGAAACAGTGAAAGTATGTCTAGCTCGGAATTGAAACAGTGACGATGTGACCTCAGCACTATATACGCAATAAAAGGGTGACCAAAGCACCATTCAATCAGTGATGATATGAAATAAGCACCATAGAAACAGTGAAAGTGTGTCCAAAAGCACTGTTGAAATAGATGTAACATGACTACGCACTATAGACAGAATGAATGTCTTACCAAAGCATAGTTGAAACAGTGGTACTATGACCGAAGCACCAACAAAACAGTGAACGTGTGACCAAATCACTATTGAAACAGTGATAGCGTGATCCAAGGACTATAAAACGAGTTAGAGTGTTACCAAAGTACCATTGGAACAGTAAGAATGTACCGAAAGCATCATAGTCACAAAGAAATTGACGAAAAAAGCATTGCAACCGTAATGATGTGACCAGAGCAACATAAACACAGTTAAATTATTACGAAATAAGTATTGAATCAATGATAAAGGACCTAAGCACCATACACATAACAAAAGTGTGATCCAAGAACCACTTAAGAGGTGATTAATTGACCAAAGCGCCATAGACACAGTGAAGGTGTGACCAAAGAAGCATTGAAACAGTGATAATGTGACATGAGCACCATAGACACACTGGAAGGAAAACCAAAGCACCATTGAATTAGAGTAATGTGACGTAAGCTCTATAGACCGAGTGAACGTGTGACAAACACACCAGTACAATAGTGATAATGTGACCAAAGCACCGTTGACACATTAAAAGAGTGACCAAAACACCATTGAAACAGTTATAATGTGCCCAAAGCACTATATACACGTTGAAAGTATGACCAAGGCGCCGTTGAAACAGTGAGAGTTTGACCTAAGAACCATGGACATTGTGAAAGTGTGACCAAAGCACCATCAGAATAGTGATAGTGTGAACTAAGCACAATAGACACATTGAATGTGTGAGCAAAGCACCATTATAACAGCGATCATGTGACCTATGTGCCATCGACACAGTGAAAGTGTGACCAAAGCACCATTGAAGCAGTGAAAATGTGACAAAGACAAAGTGAAAGTGAAACTGAAGAACCATTGAAACAGTGATAATGTGACCAAAGCACCACAAGCACAGTGAAAGCGTGACCAAAGCATCGTTGAAACAGTAATAATGAGACATAAGCACCATAGCCACAGTGAAAGTGTGATCAAAGCACAAATGAAACAATGATTATGTGACCTCAGGACCATAGCCACGGTGAAAGCGTGACCAACGCACAATTGAAACTGTGATGATGCGACCTACGCATCATAGACTAGTGAAAGTTTGACCAAAGCACCATTGAAACAGTAATAATGAGACATAAGCACCATAGCCACAGTGAAAGTGTGATCAAAGCACAAATGAAACAATGATTATGTGACCTCAGGACCATAGCCACGGTGAAAGCGTGACCAACGCACAATTGAAACTGTGATGATGCGACCTACGCATCATAGACTAGTGAAAGTTTGACCAAAGCACAATTGAAACAGTAGTAACGTGACCAAAGCACCATAGCCACAATTGAAGTGTGACCAAAGCACCATTGAAACAGTAATAACGTGACCAAAACACCATAGACACGGTGAAAGTGTGACCAAAGAACCATTGAAACGGTGATTATGTGACCTAAGCATCATAGAAGCAGTAAACGAGTGTCTAAAGCACCATTGACACAGCGATAATGTGAACAAAGCACCATGGACATCGTGAAAGTGTGACTACCGAAGAATTGAAACATTGATAATGTGACCAAAGCACCATATACACAATGAAAGTGTGACCAAACATCCATGAAAACACTAATAATGTGACCCTGGCACCATATACACAGTGAAAGTGTGACCAAAGCACTATAGCAACAGTGATCATCTGACATAAGCACCGTAGACACAGTTAAAGTGTGACTAAAATACCATTGAAACACTGATAATGTGACCAATGCATCATCAACGTGGTGAGAGAGTGACCAACGCACGATTGTAACAGTGAGAATGTGACCTAAGACCAGAAGAAACAGTGAACGAGATATGAAAGCACCGTTGAAACATTGTTAACTTGACCAAAGTACCGTAAGCACAGTGAACCATTGACTAAAACACCATTGGAACGATGATTATGTGACATAAGCACTATAGACACAGGGAGAGTGTGTCCAAACTGCAATGGAAACAGAAGTAATGTGATGTCAGTACCATAGACACATTGAAAGTGTAACCAAAGTACCATTGAAACAGTGACAATGTCACCAACTCACCATATATACAGTGATGATGTGACCTAAGCACCATCAACACAGTGAAATTATGACCAAAACACCATAGAAGCACCAATATTGAGACCTGAGCACAATAGACACGATGAAAGTGTGACCAAAGCACCATTCAAACGGTGATAATGTGACCAAAGCACCACAAACAAAGTGATATTGTGATCAAAGCACCATTGAAAGAGTGATGATATGGCCAAAGCACCGTAGACGAAGTGAAGATGTGACAAAAACACCTTTGAAATAGTGATAATGTGACTAAAGCACTATGAAATAGTGACAAAGACAGCATTGAAACTGTTGGTATGTGTCCTAAGCAGTACAGAAACTCTGAATATTGGACGAAAGGACCATTGAAATAGTGAAAAATGAGACATAAGCACTATAGAGACACTGGACGTTTGACCAAAGCACCATTGAAACACTGATAACGTGACCCAAGCATGAGAGACATAGTATATGTGTGACCAAAGCACCATTATACTAGTGAGAATGTCACCCAAGCACCATAGACACAGTGAAATTGTGATCAAATGACCATTGAAGCAGTGATAATGTGACCTAAGCACCACGGACACATTGAAAGTGTGATCCAAGCACATTTGAAACAGTGATAATGTGACATACGCACCATATGCACAGTGAAGGTGTGACCAAAGCACCATTGACACGATGATAACGTGACCTATGCACCATATACACAGTGAACGTGTGACCAAAGCCCCATGGAAATAGTTGTACTGTGATCGACGTACTATAGACACAATGAGAGTGTGACCAAAGCACCATTATAAGAGTGATAATGTGACCAAAGCACCATAAACATAGTGAAATGGTGACCAAAGCATTATTGAAACAGTGATGATGTGACCAAAGTACCATAGACACGTTCAAAGTGTGACCAAAAGACCATTTAAACAGCGATAATGTGATCAAAGCACCATAGACACATTGAATGTGTGACCAAAGCACAATGCACAGAGTGAGAGTGTGATCAAAGCTTATTGATAATGTAGCGAAAGCACCACAGATACCACGAAAGTGTGACCAAAGCAGCATTGAAACAGTGATAATGTTACCAAATCACCATATACACAGCGAAGGTGTGACCAAAGCACCATTGAAACAGTGATAGTGGGACCAGGCTATCGTGTACACATAAAGGAGTGACCAAAGCACTATTGAAATAGTGATAATTTGACATAAGGACCATACACACAGTGAGATTATGACCAAAGCACCATTGAAACATGGAAATATGACTCAAGCACCATAGACACAGTTCAATTGTGACCAAATGACAATTGAAACGATGATAATGTGACCAAAGAACCATAAACACAGTGATAAAATGACCTAAGCACCATAGACACAGTTCAATTGTGACCAAATGACAATTGAAACGATGATAATGTGACCAAAGAACCATAAACACAGTGATAAAATGACCTAAGCACCATAGACACAGTGGAGGTGTCACCAAAGCACCATTGAACCCGTTACAATGTGACATAACCACCAAAGACAGCATACAAGTATGACCAAAGCATCGTTGAAACAATGATAACATGACCTAAGCACTATAGACATAGTGAAAACATGACCAAACCATTGAAACTGTGATATAGTGACCAAAGCACCATAGACACAGTGAAAGTGAGACAAACATACCATCCAAGCAGTATCAATATGATTATAGCACAGTGGTAAAAGCACCATGGACACGGTGAAAGTGTGACCAAAGCACCATTCAAACGGTGGTCGTGTTACCAAAGCACCATAAACACAATAAACGTGTGACTAAATTACCATTGAAATAGTGCAGATGTTACCAGAGCACCGTTGACACAAAGCACCATCAAAACTATGATAATGTGACAAAAGCAGCATACACACATTGAAGGTGTGACCAAAGCACCAATAAAACAAAAATGATGTGACGAAAGCACAGTATGCATGGTGAAAGTACCAACAATACGTCTTTGAAATAGTAATAATGTGACCTAAGCAACATATACACAGTGAGAGTGTGACCAAAGCACCATTGAAACTCTGAGAGTGTAACCAATGCACCATAGACACGGTGAAAGTGTGACCAAAGCACCATTGAAATAGTGATAATGTGACCAAAGTACCATTGCCAGAGTGAAAGTGTGACCAACGTATTGTTTTGGTTCAATATCCATGTTTCAATGGTGCATTGGTCACTTTCACAGTGTCTATGGTACTTTGCTTACATTATCAATGTTTTAATGGTGCTTTTATCACACTTTCAATGTGTCTACACTGCTCTTGTCACATTATCACTCTTTCAATGGTACTTCCGTCAAACGTTCACTCTCTCCATAGTGACTATACTCACACTATAACTGTTTGAAGTATCATTTGGCCACCCTTCCACCATGTCTATGGTGATTTGGTCACGGTATCACAGTTTAAATGGTGCTTTGGTCACATTTTCATTGTGTCTTTGGTGCTCATATGACATCATCACTGTTTTAATTGTGCTTTGGGTAGACATTCAATGTTCAATGGTGCTTTGGTCACATATTTACTGTATCTATGGTGCCTATGTCACACAATCACAGTTTTGATGGTGCTTTAATCACACTTCCACTGTGTCTATGGGTCTTAGGTCACATTATCACTGTTTCAATGGTGCTTTTGTCACACTTTTACTTTGTCTATGGTGTTTAGGTCACATTATCACTTTTGAGTTGTGCTTTGGTCACACTTTCACTGTGTCTATGGTGCTTTGGTCACATTGTCACTGTTTGGATGATGCCTTTGTCTCACTTTCAATGTGTCTATATTGTACTTTGGTCAAATAATCACTGTTTCAATGGTGCTTTGGTCATGTTTTAATCGTGTCTATGGTGCTTATGTCACATTATCACCGTTGAAATGGCGCTCTGGTCACACTTTTACTATGTCAGGGGTTCTTATGTCACAATATCACTGTGTTAATGGTGCTTTGATCACTCTTTTAATGCATTTATGATGCTTTGGTCACAGTTCCTTGTTTTCATTGTGCCTTTGTCACACATTCACGGTGTGTATAGTGCTTAGGTCACACCCTTGCCGTTCTAGTGGTCCTTTGGTCACACTTTCAACCAATATATGGTGCTTAGGTCACATTAGCACTGTTTCAGTGGTAGTTTGGTCACTCTTTCATTGTGTGTATGGTGCTAAGCTCACATACTCATCGTTTCAATGGTGCATTAATAAGGCTGCACACCAAATCCTAGGATTCGTGAATAAGATTCGTGAACCCAGAAAAAGATTCGGATTCGGGGATCCAAATCCTTCATGAGGATTCGATTCGGGATTCGGAGATCCTTTCCCTACTGTTTCAACATGGAAAACAGGGATTTATGTGGCAGATTAGAGGATTTCTACCTGCCATCACCCATAGGATTCGGAAAAGATTCGTGAATCTTACGGATTCGCGAATCCAGATTCGGATTCGTGAATCAAAGCCAAACCTGGATTCGGATTCGTGAATCCGAATCCAATCTGGGATCCGGGAATCTTACCCGGTGTGCACCCTTATGCATTAATCACACGTTCACTATGTCTATCGTGCGTCAGTCACATAACCACAGTTTCAATTGTGCTTTGGTCAACCTTTCATTGTGTATAGATCGCAGGTCATATCATCACTATTTCAATGATGCTTTGCCCACACGTTTATTGTGTCTATGGTGGTAAGGTGAAATTATCACTGTTTCAATGGGGCTGTGGTCATACTTTCACCGTGTCTATGGTATGTTGGTCACATTATCATTGTTTGAACGGTGCTTCGGGTACACTTTCACTGGGTCTATGGTGCTTATGTCGCACTATCATTCTTTTGATGGTGCTTTTGTCTTACGTTTACGTTGTCTATGGTGCTTGGGCCACATTATCACTGTTTCAAAGATACGTTCGTCACCCTTTCACAATGTCTACAATGGTTTGGTGAAACTATCACTGTTTCAATGATGCTTAAGTCATTTCTTCGCTGTGGCTATGGTGCTTTGTCACGTTATCATAATGTCAATGAGCTTTGGTCACACGGTCACAGTGTCTATACTGCCCATGTCACATTCTTGCTGTTTCAATGGTGGTTTAGTCACACTTTGACTCTGTCTTTTGTGCTTACGTCACATTATAATTGTTTTAATCGTGCATTGATCACACTATCACTAGGTTTGTGGTTCTTATGTCACTTCATCGTTGTTTCAATGGTGCTTTTGTCATACTGTCACCATGTTTATGATGCTTTCATCATATAATCATTGTTTGAATGGTGCTTTGGTGACAGTTTCACTGTGTCTATGGTGCCCATGTCACATTAGTGCTGTTTCAATGTTGCTCTAGTCACAATTTCACTATGTTCGGGGTGCTTAGGTCACATTATCACTGTTTCAATGGTGTTTTGTCACTCTTCAATGGTAACTATGGTACTTTGGTCACATTGTCACTGTTTGAATGGTGCTTTGGTCACACTTGCACAGTGGATACGGTGCGTGTGTCACATTATCATTGTTCTAATGGTATTTTGGTCACATTTTCATGGTGTCTATGGTGCTTTGATTACATTCTCACTAATTCAATGCTTATTTTTGTCACACTTTGTTTGTGTCTATGGTGCCTTGGTCACATTATCACCATTGCAATGATTATCTGGTCACACATTTGATGTGTCCATGGTGTTCAGGTCACATTAAAACTGTTCCAGTGGTGCTTTGATAAGAGTTTTACCGTGTCGAAGGAGTTTGGTCTCGCTATCACTGTTTCAATGGTGCTTTTGTCACACTTTCACAATGTCTTTGGTGGTAAGGTCACATCATCACAGTTTCAATGATGCGTTGGTCACACTTTCAATGTTTATATTATACTTTGGTCACATTAGCACNTTGTGTCTATGGTGCCTTGGTCGCATTATCACCATTGCAATGATTATCTGGTCACACATTTGATGTGTCCATGGTGTTCAGGTCACATTAAAACTGTTCCAGTGGTGCTTTGATAAGAGTTTTACCGTGTCGAAGGAGTTTGGTCTCGCTATCACTGTTTCAATGGTGCTTTTGTCACACTTTCACAATGTCTTTGGTGGTAAGGTCACATCATCACAGTTTCAATGGTGCTTTGGTCACACATTCAATGTTTGTATTGTACTTTGGTCACATTAGCACTTTGCCAATGGTGCTTTGGTTATGCCTTCCCTGTCTCTATGGTGCTGTAGTCACCTTACCACTATTTCCATGGTGCTTAAATCACTCTCACTCTGTCCATTGTTCTTTGGTCACATTAGCACAGTTTCAATGGTATTTTAGTCAAACTACCACTGTATCCATGATGCTCAGCTCACATTATTACTACTTCAATGATGCTATGGTCTTGCTTTCATTGTGTCTTTGGTACTTTGGTCACATTTTCACTGTTTTAATGGTACTTTGGTCACACTTTCACTGTGTCTATTGTGCTTTGGTCACATAATCACCGTTTCAATGGTGCCTTGGTCGCCGTTTCACTCCATCTATGGTGCTTATGTCACATTATCACAAATTCAATGGTGCTTTGGTCACACTTTCACTGTGCCTATGGTACTTTGGTCGCAGTATCAGTGTTTCAATGGTGCTTTCCTCCTACGTTCATAGGGTCGATGATGCTTATGTCACATTATCACTATTGCAATGGTGCTTTTGTCACACTTTCACTATGTCTGGGATCCTTATGTAACATCATCACTGTCTTAATGGTGCTTTCATCATTAAGACAGTGATGGTGCTTTTGTCAAACTCTCATTCTACCTCTGGCCCTTAGGTGACAGTGTCACTGTTTCAACGGCGCTTTGGTCACACTTCTACTATGTCTATGGCACTTTGGTGGTGACATCATTACCATTCAATGGTGATTTGGTTACGCGCTTGCTTTGTCTATGGTGGTTTGGTCACATGATCACTGTTGCAATGGTGCTTTGGTCACATCTTCACTGTGTTTATGATGTTTTGAACACACTATCACTATTTCAATGGTGCTTTGGTCACACTCATTGTGTCTATAGTTCTTATCTCACATTATCAAGGCTAAAAAAGTGCTATTGTCAAACGATCACCGTGTTTATGGTGCTTAGGTCACATTATCACTATTCAACTGATGCTTTGGTTAGGTTATTGTGTCTATGGTAGTATGGTCACGTTATGACCATTTCAATGGTGCTTTGGAAACACTTTCACTGTGTCTTTAGTGCTAATGTCTTGTCATCACTATTTCTATTGTGCTTTGGTCACACCTTTGCTGTGTATATGATGTGTTTGTCACATTATCATTATTTTAATGATGCTTTTGTCACAGATTTACTGTGTCTATGGTGTTTATGTCACATTATCACCAGTACAATGATTGTTTTGTCACACGTTCACTATATCTATGGTGCTTATGACATGTTAACACCGATTCAAATGTATTTGGGTCACACATTTCTGTTTATATGATGCTTTGGTCATATCAATGGTTTCAATGGTCAATTGGTCACACTTTTACTTTTTCTATTGTACTTAGGTCACAATGTCACCTTTTCACTTGTCCTTTGGTCACACTTTGACTACGTCAATGGTGCTTTGGTCACATTGTTGTTGTTTCAAAAATGGCTTTATCACATGTTCATTGCGTCTACGGTGCTTATTTCATGGAAGGTGCAAGGCGCAAGGCGCAAGGCGCAAGGCACAAGGCGCAAGGCGCAAGGCGCCAGGCGCAAGGCGCAAGGCGCAAGGCGCAAGGCGCAAGGCGCAAGGCGTAAGGCGCAAGGCGCAAGGAGCAAAGCCGCAAGGCCCAAGGCGCAAGGCCCAAGGCGCAAGGAGCAAGGCGCATGGCGCAAGGCGCAAGGAGCACGGCACAAGGCACAAGGCACAAGACACAAGGCACAAGGCACACGGCACAAGGCCCAAGGCGCAAGGCGCACAGCCCAGGGCGCAAGGCACAAGGCCCAAGGCCCAAGGCCCAAGGCCCAAGGCCCAAGGCCCAAGGCCCAAGGCCCAAGGACCAAGGCCCAAGGACCAAGGCCCAAGGCCCAAGGCCCAAGGCCCAAGGCCCTAGG
>SZWC01011118.1:30509-52334 GCA_023375785.1 Penium margaritaceum | reverse complement strand
CATGGCCCAAGGCCCAAGGCCCAAGGCCCAAGGCCCAAGGACCAAGGCCCAAGGACCAAGGCCCAAGGCCCAAGGCCCAAGGCCCAAGGCCCAAGGCCCAAGGCCCAAGGCCCAAGGGCCAAGGCCCAAGTCCCAAGGCCCAAGGCCCAAGGCCCAAAGCCCTAGGCCCAAGGCCCAAGGCCCAAGGCGCAAGGCCCAAGGCCCAAGGCCCAAGGCCGAAGGCCCAAGGCCCAAGGCCCAAGGCCCAAGGCCCAAGGCCCAAGGCCCAATGCCCAAGGCCCAAGGCCCAGGGCCCAAGACCCAAGGCAACAATGCGCAAGGCGCAAGGCGCAAGGGGTGAGGCACGAGGCACAAGGCACAAGGCACAAGGCACAAGGCACAAGGCGCAAGGCACAAGGCGCAAAGCACAAGGCACAAGGCAAAAGGCACAAGGCGCAAGGCGCAAGGCACAAGGCACAAGGCCCAATGCGCAAGGCGCAAGGCGCAAGGCATGAGGCATGAGGCACGAGGCACGAGGCACGAGGAACAAGGCACGAGGCGTGAGCCACGAGAGGCGCAAGGCGCAAGGCGCAATGCCCAAGGCGCAAGGCGCAAGGCGCAAGGTGCAAGGCGCAAGGCACGAGGCACGAGGCACAAGGCATGAGGCAGGAGGCAGGAGGCACGAGGCACGAGGCACAAGGCATGAGGCACGAGCCACGAGGCACAAGAGGCGGAAGGCGCAAGGCGCAAGGCCCAAGGCGTAATGCCCAAGGCGCAAGGTGGAAGGCGCAAGGCGCAAGGCGCAAGGTGCAAGGCGCAAGGTGCAAGGCTCAAGGCGCAAGGCGCACGGCACGAGGCAAGAGGCACAAGGAACGAGGCACAACGCAGCATAGACACGAAGAAAGTGTACCCAAGGCACCATTAAAACCGTGATAATGTGACCAAGGCACCAGAAACACAGTGAATGTTTGCCCAAAGTACCATTGAAAGAGTGATAGTGTGACGAAAGCACCATGGACACAGTGAAAATGTGACCAATGCGCCATTGAAACAGTGATAATGTGACATAATCACCGTAGACAGTTAAAGTGTAACCAAAGCACAATTGGAACAGTGATAATGTGAAAAAAACATCATTGACACCGTGAAAGTGTGTTCAGAGCACAATTGAAAGAGTGATAATGTAACAGAAGCACCATAGACACAGTGAAGTTGGGACCACAGCACCATTGAAACAATGACAATGTGACATGAGTACCATTGAAAAGTAATAATGTTACCTACGCACTATAAAGAGAGTGAAAATGCGAGAAACGTCCCACTAAAAGGGTGATCACGTGGCCTTAATGCCATAAAAAGGTGAAAGTGTGACCAAAGCACCAATGAACAGCAATAATGTGACCATACCACCATGTCAAATAATCACCGTCTCCATGGTCATCTAGCCACAATGAACGTGTGACCAAAGTACCATTAAAACAGTGACAATATGATGCAAGCACCAAAGACACAGCGAAAGTGCGACAAACGCTCCATTGAAACAGTGATAATCTGACCAACGCACCATAACCACAGTGAAAGTATGACCAACGTACCATTAAATCAGTGATAATGTGACCAAAGCACCATAAAAAAAATTGAAAATGTGACCATATGACCACGGAGACGGTGATAATCTGACATAAGTACCATGTATAGTGAAAGTGAGACTAAAGCACCATTGAAACTGTGATGATGTGAGCCAATCACCATGGACAAAGTGAAAATGTGACCACAGTACCATTGCAACAGCGATAATGTGACCAAAGCACCATAGGCACAGCGAACATGTGAGCAAGTCACCATGAAAGCAATGATAATGTGACCCAAGCACCATATACATAGTAAAATGGTGACCAAAGTATTGTTGAAACAGTGATAATGTGAGATACGCACTATAGACACAGTAAAAGTGTCACAAAAGCACCATCATTGTGTGTATGGTGCTCATGGCACATTCTCACTCAAATCACCGTTGAAACAATGATAATAAAAGTAAGAACTATTGAAACAATGGAAGCGTGACCAACGCACCATTGAAAAAGTGATAATATTACCAGAGTACCATAGACACAGTGAAAGGGTGACCAAAGTACCATTGAAACAATGATAATGTGACTCAAGCACGGTAGACATAGCAAATTTGTAACAAAACAACCATTAAAACAGCGATAACATGACCCGAGCACTATAGACACAGTGAAAGCCTGACCAAAGCACCATTGAAACTGTGATAATGTGACCAACGTACCAGTGGAACAGTGAGAATGTGACGAAAGGACCATAGAAACAGTGAAAGTGTGACAATGCACCATCGAAACAGAGCTAACGTGACCAAAGCACAACGTCAACGTGAAAACATGACAGTGATGATATGACCCAAGCACCATATATACAATGAAGGTATTACCAACGCACTATTGAAACAGTGACAATGTGACCTAAGTACCATTTACACAATGAAAGTGTATCAAAAGCACCATTGAAACACTGATAATGTGGGGAAAGTAACATGGAAGCAGAAAAGTGTGACCAAAGCGCCATTGATACAGTGATATTGTGATCTACGCACCATAGACACGATAAAAGCGTAACCAAAGCACCATTGAAACAGTGATAATGTGACGTAAGCACCATACCCAGAGTGAAGGTATGACCAAAGCATCATGAAAACAGTTAAATGTGACCAAAGCACCATAGACACAGTGAAAAGATGAATAGGAGACCATTGAAACAACGACAATGTGACCAAACCGCCAAAAACACATTGAAAGTGCAACCAAAGCACCATAAAAAAAGTATATGTGCCCAAAGGACAATAGATAGAGTGAAAGTGTGACCAAAATCGTCGTTGAAACAGTAATAATGTGACCTAAGCACGACACACATAGTTAATGTTTGACCAAAGCACCATTGAAATAGTGATAATGTGGCCGAAGCACCATACACACAGTGAATACATGACCAAAACACAATTAATATGTGATAAGTGACCAAAGCACCATAGACATATTGAAGGTGTGACCAAAGTACCATTGACGCAGTAAACATGTGACTTGAGCATCATAGACAGAGTGAAAGTGTGACCAAAGCACCACTGAAAAAGTGATAATGTAACTAAAGCACCACACATACTAAAGCGTGTGACCAAAGCACCATTGAAACAGTGATGATGTCACATACGTACCATATCCAAAGTAAAAGTGGGACCAAAGCACAATTACAACCGTGATAATGTGATTAACGTATCGTAGACACAGTGATAGTGTAACCAAAGCACCATTGAAAGAGTCATGATGTAACAATACCACCACAAACAGAGTATAATCGTGACCAAAACACCATGGAAACTGTGATTGTGTGAACTAAGCACTATAAAAACAGTGAAAATGTGACCAAAGCCTCGTTGGAACAGTGATAGTGTCACTAAAACAGCATATACACAGTAAAGTTGTGACCAAAGTACCATTTCAATAGTGACAATTTGACCAACTAACCATTAAAATGGTGATAATGTGACCTAAGCACCATAGACACAGTGAAAGTGTGACCAAAGCACCATTGAAAAAGTGAAAATGTGACCAAAGCACCATAGACATAAAAACGTGGGACCAAAGTACCATTGAAACAATGATAGTGCAACCTAAGCACCATAGGCACAGCTAAAGTGTGACCAAAGCACCATTGAAACAGTAATGACGTCACATAAGTACCATAGACAAAGTGAAAGTGTGACCACAACACCATTGAAACTGTTAAAATGGGACATAAGCACCATAGACATGGTGACGGTGTGACCAGGTAATTGCCAACACATTGATAAGTGACCAAAGTACCACAAAAACAGTGAATGTCTGACCAAAGCACCATTAAAGCAGTGAGAATGTGGCCTACGCGTCAGATACACGTTGAACGTATGACCAAAGCACCACTGAAACAGTGAAAACGTAACTAAAGTACCATAAAAACACAATTGTGTGACCAAAACACCATCGGAACATTGAAAATGTGACCAAATCATCGTAGACACAGTGACACTGTTACCAAAGTACCATGGAAACAGTGACAATGTGACACAAGCACTATAGACAAACTACATGTGTGACCAAAGCACCATTGAAAGAGTGATAATGGGACCTAAACAACACAAACAGTGTGAAAGTGTGACCAAAGCACTATCAAAACAGTGATAATGTGACCAACTCACCATAGACATAGTGAGAGTGTGATAAAATCACAATAGAAACAGTGATTGTGTGAAAAAGGCACCATTGAAAGAATCATAACGTGACCAAAGCACCATAGACACATCAAAGGGGTGACAAACGCACCATCTAAACAGTGATAATGTGACCTACGCACAATAGACACCAAGAAAGTGTGACCAAAGCACCATTGAAATAGTCATAACGTGACTTAAGCACCATAGATACAGTGAAAGTGTGACCAAAGCACCATTGAAACACTGATAACGTGACCAAAACATGGACACAGTAGACATGTGACCAAAGCATAATTGAAAATGTGGTAATGTGACCTAAGCACCATCGACACAATGAAAGTGTGATCAAAGCAGCATTTAAACAGTGATAATGAGACCACGGTACCATATAAATAGCAGATTATTGACCAAAACACCATTGAAATAGTAATAATATGACCAAAGCACCAGAGACACAGTAAACACATGACCAACCACCTCTGAAACTGTGTTAATGTGACCTTAGCACCATGGACAAAGTGAAAGTGTGACCACAGCACCATTGACAAAGTGATTATGTGACACGTACACCATTGACAACATGAACTTGTGACCAAAGCACCATGGAAAGAGTGATAATGTGACCTGAGCATCATATACACAATGAAAGTGTGACCAAAGCACTATTGAAACAGTGATAATGTGACCAAAGGACCATTGAAACAGTTAGAATGTGATACAAGCACCATACACACAATGGAAGCGTTAACAAAGCACCATTAAAACAAGGAAGTTGTGACCAACATACCATGTAGACAGTGAAAGTGTGACCAAAGCACCATTGAAACAATGAAAGTGTGACCAAAGCACCATAGTAGAAGTGAGACCAAACTACCATTGCAACAATAATAATGTGACCTTAACACCACATACACAATAAAAGTGTGACCAAAGCACCATTGAAACTATGATAATGTGAGCGGTGTACCATAGAGACAAAGACAGTGTACCCACAGAATCATTAAAACAGTGATATCGGGAAACTATGATAAAAGGATCATTGAAACAGTGATAATGTCACCTAAGCACCATAGACAGAATAAAAGTATGATCAAAGCACCATTGAAGCCGTGATAATGCAGTCTAAGCACAAAAGACACCGCGAAAGTGTGATCAAATAAGGAGTGACGAGTGATAATGTGACCAAAGCACCATCAACACATTTAGGGTGTGACGAAAGCACAGTTGAAACGGTAAAAAAGAGATAAAAGCATCATAGACACAATGAGAGTGTAACCAAAGCACCACTCAAACAGTGATAATGTGACCAAGGCACAACAGACACATTAAAGTGTGACCAAAGCACCATTGAAACAGTGATAATGTGACCTAAGCACCATAAACATAGTGGAATTGTGACAAAAGCACCATTGAAACCATAATAGTGTGATCCAAGCACCACAGACTTTGTGAAAATGTGACCAATGTACGATTGAAACAGTGATGATGTGACAAAAGCAACATAGAAATAGTAAACATGTGACCAACGCTCCATGTAAACAGGAATAATGTGACCAAAGCCCCATTGAAGCAATGATATTGTGACCAAGGCTTCATATCCAAGATGTAAGTGTGACCGAGGCACCATTGAAACAATGATAATGTGACCATATAAATATATATACATTGAAAGTGTGAATAAAGCACCACTGCAGCAGTTATAATGTAAACAAAGCACAATAGACACAGTGAAAGATTGAGAAAACCAGCATTGAGAAAGTGATAATGTGACCTAAGCATCATAGACAGAGTGAAAGTGTGACCAAAGTACAATTGAAACAGTGAAGATGTTACCAAAGCACCATACACACAGTGAAAGTGTGACCAAACCAGCATTTGAACAATGATAATGTGACCAAAGCACCATAGGCATAGTGAAGGTGTGACCAAAGCACCGTTGAAACAGTTATCACGTGACCAAATCACTATTAGCATAGTGAAATTTTTACCCGAGCACCTTTGTAACAGTGATAATGTGACATACGCACTCTTGTCACGGTGAAAGTGTGACAAACATGCCATTCAAACGGTGATAATGTGACCTAAGCACTGTAGACATAGTGAAGTTGTGACCAAAGTACCATTGAAACAGAAACTATATGACAGTAGTACTTTAGAAACATAAAAAGTGTGACCAAAGCACCATTGAAACAATGATAATGTGACACAAGCACCATATTCACAGTGTAGCGATGACAATACCACTGAAACAGTGATATTGTGACCAACGCAGCATAGACATAGTAAAAGTGTGACCAAAGCACCATTGAAACAGTGGTGGTGTGAACTAAGCACAACAAACACATTGAAAGTGTGAGCAACGCACCATTGAAACAGTGAAATACGACCGAAGTATCATGGACATCGTGAAAGTGTGACCAAAGTACCATTCAAACAGTGATCATGTGACTTAAGCAACATAGACTCAGTGAAAGTGTGACCAAAGCCCAATTGAAACAGTGAGGATGTGACCAAAGCAACCTGGATACAGTCAATGTGTGACCAAACAACAATTGGAACAATGATGACGTGACCTAAGCACTGTATACACTGTGAAAGTATGACCAAAACACCATTGAAACGGTGATGATATAACTTAAGTATCAGACACAGTGAAATTGTGACCAAAGCACTATTGCAACAACGATGATGTGACCTAAGCACTATAGACATAGTGAAAGTGTTACCAAAGCTCCATTAACATAGTGATCATGTGAACAACGCACCATGAACATTGTGAACTTGACGACGGCACAATTGAAACAATGATAATGCGACCAAAGTACCACAGAAAGCCATGTAGGAACATTGAAAGTGTTACAAATGGACAAATGAAACAGTGATGGTGTGACCTAAGCACCATAGACACAATGACACTGTGACCAAAGTACCATTGAACTAGTAAGAATGTGAGCTAAGTATAATAAACACACTGAAAGTTTGACCAATGCACCAGTAAAACAGTACTCATGTGATATAAGCAATAAAGAAACAGTAAACATGTGACCAAAGCTTCATTAAAGCAGTGATAATGTGACCAAAACACTAAAGATGGAGTGAGTGTGACCAAAGCACCGTTGAAACAGTGAGAATGTGACCTAGGAACCATAGACACAGTGAAACCTGACCAAATCATCATGGAGACAGTGATAACATGACATAAGCACCATATAGACGGTAAAGGTGTGAACAACGTACCATTGAAAGAGTGATAGTGTGACAAAAGCACGATGGCCTCAGTGGGATTGAGACCAACTCACCGTTGCAAAAGTGATAATGTGACCAAAGGACCATGGACACAGTGAAATGTGATCAAAACACCATTAAAACAATGATAACGTTACTCAAACACCACAGTCATAGCTAAAGTGTCACCAAAGCACCATTGAAACAGTGATAATGTGACCAAAGGACCATAGGATCAATGAAATTATGACCAAGGCACCATTGAGACAGTGATTAGGTGACCAAAGCACCGCAGCCACCATGAAAACGTGCCCAATGCACCATTTAAACAGTGGTAATGTGACCCAAGCACCAAACAAAGAGTGAAATTCTGACTAAAGGACCATTGAAACAGTGATAATTTGACCAACGCACCATAGACACGATAAAGGTGTGACCACAGCTCCATATAAACAATAATAATGTGACATAAGCACCACATACACAGTGGAAGTGTAACCAAAGCACCATTGAAACAATAATAATGTGACATAAGAACATAGACACAGTCAAAGTGACTAAAGTACCATTAAAACATTCGAAATGTGACATAAGCACCATAGACATAGTGAACGTGTGATAGAAGCACCATTAATATGGGGATAATGTCACCAAAGTACCATAGACATAGTGAAAATGTGACCAAAGCACATTTGAAACATTGATAACGTGACCAAAGTTTCATAAACAGAATGAAAGTGTGCCCATAGCACAACTAAAATTGTGGTAATGTGACCTAAACACAATACAAATAGTGAAATTGTGACCAAAGCACCATTGAAATAATGGTCATTTGACCAAAGTACCATAAACACAGTGAAAGTGTGACAAAAGCACCATTGAAACTGTGATAATGTAACCAAAGCACCATAGACACAGTGAACGTGTGACCAAATGCACCATTCAAATAGTGACTGTATGACCAAAGCACTGTAGACACAGTGAAAGTGTGACCAGAGCACCATTGAAACAGTGATAACGGGACTTAGGAACCATAGACAGGATGAAAGTGTGACAAAAGCACTATTGAAAATGTGATAATGTGACCTACGAACCTTAGACAGAGTCAAAGTGTGACCAAAGCATCATCCAAACAGTGATAATGTGATATAAGCACTAATGACTTGGTGAAAGTGTGACCAAAACACCATTGAAACAATGATAATGTGACCAAAATGCCATAGACACAGTGAAAGTGTAGCAAAAACTTCATTCAAACAGTGAGTATATGACCAAAGCATGTTATACAAAGTGAATGTGTGACCAAAGCACCATTCAAACAGTGGTGATGTGACCAAAACACAACATACACAGTGAAAGTATGACCAAAGCACTATTGAAATAGTGACAATGTGACTTAGCACCATAGACATAGAGTAAGTGTGACCAAAGAACCATTGAAATTGTAATCATGTGACAAAAGCACCATAGACATAGTGAAAGTGTGACCAAAGCACCATTCAAATATTGGATATATGACAAAAGCACTGTATACACAGTGAAAGTGTCACCAAAGCACCATTAAAACAGTGAGACTGTGGCATAGAAATCATAGACACCGTGAAAGCGTGACCAAAGCACCATTGAAACAGCGATAACGTGACCTAAGCACCATAGACACTGTGAAGATGTGAACAATGCACCATTGAAATAGTGATGCTGTGACCAAATCACCATGGATTCAGTGAGATTGATACCAAAGCACCATTGCAACAGTGATAATGTGACATAAGAACCATAGATAGAGTGAAAGTGTGACCAAAGCACCATTGAAAATGTGATAATGTGACCAACAGACCATGGACACAGTGAAAAGTGATCAAAACACCATTAAAAAATGATAACTTGACTCAAACACCATAGTCACAGTTAACGTGTCACCAAAACACAGTTGAAACAGTGATAATGTGACCAAAGCACCATATCAACAATGAAAGTGTGACAAGAGCACCATTGAGACAGTGATTAAGTGACCAAAGCACCGTAGCCACAGTGGAAATGAGGCCAGTGCACCATTGAAATATTGACATAATCACCAAACAAATAGTGAAAGTCTGACCAAAGGACCATTAAAACTGTGATATTTGAGCTACGCAACAGAGACACGGTGAAAGTGTGATAAAAGCACCATAGAAATAGTGATTATATCCCAATGCACTGTAGACACGATGAAGGTGTGACCAAAGCTCCATTGAAATAATAATAATGTGACCTAAGCACCATAGACACATTGGAAGTGTGACTAAAGCACCATTGAAACAATGATAATATGACCTAAGAACATAGACACAGTCAAAGTGTGAGTGAAGTACCATTGAGAGATTTGAAACGTGACCTTAACACCATATACACAGGGAACGTGTGACCAAAGCACCGTTGAAAGATAGATAATGTCACCAAAGTACTGTAGACATAGAAAATTTGCGACGAAAGCAACATTGAAACATTGACAACGTGACCAAAGCATCATAGACACAATGAAAGTATGCCCAAATCTCCACTAAAATTGTGGCAATATGACCTAACCACCATAGAAAGAGTGAAAGTGTGACCAACGCACCATTGAAACTGTGATAATCTAACCAAAGCACCATATACACAGTGAAAGTGACAAATGCACCATTAAAATAGTGAGTATATGACCAAAGCAATGTAGACATAGTGACAGTGTGACCAAAGCACCATTGAAACTGTGATAACGTGACCTATGAACCATGCACAGAATGAACGTGTGACAAACGCACCATTGAAAATGTGATAATGTGACATTCAAACCTTAGGCACAGTGAAAGTGTAACCAAAGCACCATACACCCCTAGATAATGTGATATAAGCACTAATGACTCAACGAAAGTGTGACCAAAACACCATTGAAATAGTGATAATGTGATCAAAGCACCATAGACACAGTGAAAGTGTGACAAAGGCTTCATTCAAACAGCGAGTATGTGACCAAAGCACTATATACAAAGTGAATGTGTGACCAAAGCACCATTGAAGCACTGATGATGTGACCAAAGCACAATAGACACAGTGAAAGTATGACCAAAGCACTATTAAAATAGTGACAATGTGACTCAGCACCATAGACACAGTGTAAGTATGACCAAAGAACCATTGAACCAATTATCATGTGACAAAGGCACCATAGACACAGTGAAAGTGTGACCAAAGTGCCATTTAAATATTGGATGTATGACAAAAGCACTATAGACACGGTGAAAGTATCACCAAAGCATATTACAACAGTGAGATTGTGACCAAGGAACCATAGACACCGTGAAAGCGTGACCAAAGCACCATTGAAACAGTGATAACGTGACCTAAGCACCATAGACACAGTGAAGGTGTGAACAATGCACCATTGAAACAGTAATACTGTGACCAAAGCACCATGGACTTCGTGAGACTGAAACCAAAGCAACATTGCAACAGTGGTAATGTGACCTAAGAACCATAGACAGAGTGCAAGTGTGACCAAAGCACCATTGAAACAGTGATAATGTGCCCAAGGGACCATTGACACAGTGAAATGTGATCAAACACCTTTAAAACAACAATAACGTGACTCAGACACCATAGTCACAGTTAAAGTGTGACCAAAGCACCATTGAAACGGTGATAATGTGACCAAAGCACCATTGAAACAATGAAGGTGTGACCAAAGCACCTTTGAGATAGTGATTAGGTGACCAAAGCACCGTAACCACAGTGAAAATGTGCCTAATGCACCATTGAAATAGTATTAATGTGACCTACTCACCAAACAAAGAGTGAAAGTCTGACCAAAGGACCATTAAAACAGTGATAATTTGACCTACGCACAATAGACACAATGAACGATTGATAAAAGTACCATAGAAACAGTGATTATATCCCAACGCAATGTAGACCCCATGAATGTGTGACCAAAGCTCCATTGAAATAATAATAGTGTGACATAAGCACCAAAGACACAATGGAAGTGTGACTAAAGCACCATTGAAACAATGATAGTGTGACCTATGAACATAGACATGGTAAAGGTGTGACTGAAGTACGATTGAAACATTTAAAATGTGACATATGAACCATAGACACAGGGAACATGTGACCAAAGCACCATTGAAACAGAGATAATGTGACCAAGCGGCGATGGTTTGTCAATGTGCATGGTTGCCACGCCGTGTCACTACGTACCAAAGGTCTTTGTGCTTTCTAGTTGATACCGAGTATTCCCAAACTATTGTTTACCCCTCAGACTATCTGTGACTCTTGTTGTGAGTTTTCAACGTTGAACACATGAAGTGAGTTTATTTGCTCATGGTGAGTGACATCTGTATGTTTTGGTTGGTCACTGTGCATGGTAGCCACAATGTGCCACTACATATTGAATGTCTTTGTACTTGCTAAGCATTAACTAGTATTCGCAAAACATTGTTTCCCCCTCAGACCATTTGTGACTCTTGTTATGCGTTGTCAAATTTGACCACACACATTGATATTCTCTGGTTGTTGCAATATACACAAGCAGAACGCTTAGGAAGCTTCATACAAGGTACTGTGATAGTTCAATTCTCTGGTACTGTGCTGAATTTGTTGGTGATGACTTCTCAGTTAAGAATAGCCGCTTACACACACAGAGGTACGCTTGCCCTGGCAATGTCGCTGACTGTGTAATTAAAGAGTATGAATTGAAGGCACCTATACACGACTCGTCTCACAAGCTTTTCAACGGTACCAAGCTTGCTTGAAATGGTTACACACAGACAAAGTAATAGGAAATACAAACCTACAGCTACTTATCTATCTACACTAGCTAGAAGCAAGGAAGTACAAGTGTTGACTCAGTCCGGTCTGCTTGTGTTTGCACAGGATCTTGCGGACACCGCTCGATGATCTCTGATCATCGGCAGACCGAGGTTGGCGGATGCCCCACGCCCTTGATGCAATCCACGGACGAAATCTTCCGGATTTGCGCTAGCTTCTTCATGACCATCGATCTGGCTCGGGCTCTTGGCTCATGGCAATGATCCGACCGTATCTCTTGATACCAACGGTGTCGATCAATCCAAAGCTCCCTCGCAGGATTCCTGACCACACGATCCTCTTTTAGAAATATACATTTATTCAGCAGTTATTTGGTCCATGCCACGTGAGCAGCCTCGAAGTCGAGAGGAGCTCACGCTCGCACTCTCCCCTCGTTTCCCGGACCACCCATCCTGTTGATCCAAAACATGCCGATATACATGGCTGCCGGTGCAAATGTAGTGTCAGCTCTCCGGAGCTCCAATATGATGAGTAGAGGAAGTAGGGCCGCGGATGGATGGATCAGTGGGACGCCTAGATCGGCCTGCCCATAGCCATACCATGCCCCACCACAGGGGGGTTCAAGAGAGTGATGACGATCTCACACTCGGCCCTCTTGTTTTTTTTTTTTGTTGATGTTGTGCCGAGCCCAGTAGAGCAGTGGATGAAGATGATCTGATAGTTGTCCTTTTTCCAACATTCCCCCCTTTGTCGATCCAGCAGTGATGAAAGTGGGGCCGACAAATGGAAAAAGAGAAGAAGCCCCCCCTGTGAAAACAGAGCTAGGAATGTGGGGACAACAAGAGAAGAACTGGGCGAGGCACGGGAATGCACGGCAAAAGAACCTCTCCCCCCCTGGCCACCGGAGCCTTGCGTGAGAGAGAAAAGAGAAGACTAGAGCAGCAAGACGCAGGGTGGACAGTGGGCCGGAGACAACGTTTTAGCCCGGGCCACGCCTCGACGGCTGAGAAATAGCGCGGTCCTAGTTGTACACCCTGCCCGGATAGGAGGGAGTGGGCCCCCTTCCCCAAACCCGGCCCGCAGGGTGAGCTGCATAGGGGGCAGCCCACCCATGGGGGTCTGAGAGGAGAGAGTGAATGAGATGTTTATAGACGAGAGAGAAAATGCAGTTTGAAGCGGCGTGGGTCAAGCGGCAAAGCAGAGCAAGAGGAGAGGGTGTTGGCGTTATGCGAGGCTCGAGGCACAAAAGGAAGGCAAAGCGCCAAATAGAGAGAGAGAATAACGGCAGGCACAAGCAAGAGGTGGTGAAAAAACGGTCGGACGCAACCTGCGTCCTTGCCAACGCCGCATATGGGGAACACGGAAGCGGGAAGCGACAACGGCTTCACCAAAGGCATTATTCATCCGTCCCAACGCCTCATCTGGGGGGGGGGGGCGGAAAGAGAAAGCCGAGAAAGAAGCGGCAGTGGGGAAGAACTGAGAAG
This sequence comes from Penium margaritaceum, assembly GCA_023375785.1. Lineage (NCBI taxonomy): Eukaryota > Viridiplantae > Streptophyta > Zygnematophyceae > Desmidiales > Peniaceae > Penium > Penium margaritaceum. The sequence goes on along the minus strand of SZWC01011118.1, from coordinate 38,597 downwards.
AAGACAAACAGTACTGAGAGAAAATTAGGATGAGGGGAGAAGATCCATGCAGGCACACAGATGAGTGTGGCGGTCAGCAAAGGGCTTTAATGAAGATGTCGGCAGTTTTCTCGACAGTGGGAAGGTAGTGCAGGATGACTTCTCCTTCTGTAACAGCGTCGCAAACATAGTGGTATTGCCGACGGATGTGCTTGGTGCGAGCATGAATAACGGGATCTTCAGAAAGAGCGATAGCCCCCTCGTTGTCATAGAGGATGGGCGTAGGCTCAAGTTGGTCAAAGCCAAGCTCGCTCAGAAGCATGCGGAGTCACACTGCCTCCCTTGTGCATTTGCTCTCAACAATGTATTCAGCTTTAGTTGAGGAGAGGGCGACCACAGACTGTTTCTTTCTGCGCCAGCTGACTGGTCCACCGTTGAGTAGAAAGACGTACCCAGAGGTGGAGCGGCTGGTGGTGTGATCACCAGAGAGATCAGCGTTGCGGAACCCTTGAAGAACATTGTTACCGAAGGCGTAACGGATAGCCAGGGAAGCAGACCCATGAAGATAGCAAATGTTATGCTTGCCAGCCACGATATGTGCAGCAGTCGGGCGCTGGTAGCCTTGGCTGAGGAGACCAACAGTGAAGGACAGGTCAGGTCTGGTAGCCACAGAAGCGTACAACAAGGAGCCCACCATGCGTGGAAAAGCATCTTCATCGTCCAAGGGGGCCAATGATGTTGCTGCCGTCACTGGTTGGGTGAGGCCATGGTCATTGGAGAGTGGAGTGGCCTTAGGAGTGGATGCACCGATCCCGAACTTGTTAGCCACATGTTGTGCATTGGTGGCCTGCATGAGTGTGACATGACCGTCTAGAACGTCATGGGTGATCTGAATCCCAAGATAGTATGTGAGAGGCCCCATGTCTGTCATCTCAAATCCACGAGAGAGCTGTTGCTTGAGAGTATCCAGAACAGGGAGGGACGGTCCAAACAAGATATGATCATCTACATAGCGAAGAACGCCGAGCAGGTTTAATCCACCGCAAAAATACACATAGTGGTCTGAGTGGAGATGTTGGAGTCCTTGGTCCAAGAAAAAGTCATGGATCTTCAGGTTCCACTGTTGAGGACCTTGCTTTAGTCCATACCACGATTTGTTGAGCTTGCATACGTGGTCGGGATACTTTGGTGAGACGAACCCCTCTGGTTGAGTCATGTAGATAACTTCTTTCAGGTCTCTGTTGAGAAAACCGCTATTAACATCCATGTGATGGAGATGCCATTTGTTGCTTGCGGCCAGGGAGACAATCACCGTGATAAAGGAGTACTTGGCCACCGGTGCAAAAGTGTCTTGGTAGTGCACTCCGAGAACGTGGCTGAATCCCCGCGCAACAATGCGTGCTCTGTGGCGATCTGATGTACCTGCACTGGTCAGTTTGGTCTTGAACACCCACTTACATGTGACGATATGTGTGTTGGGTGGTCAAGGAACGAGATCCCATGCATGATGCGTTTCAAGCCAAGAGAGCTCCTCTTGAGCTGCTTGACGCCATTTGTCTGCATCTTGGTGGCGCATGGCATCTTCGAACCTGGTGGAATCCACTACTTGTGTGAGTAGTGCCGTATGGTCAAGATCGTTATATGCGGAAATGTCGGTTGTGGACAGACACCCAAGCTCAAGGAATGACGGCAGTCTTGTGAGTCTGGCTGATCGGCAGAGTCCAGATTGTGACGGAGTGCTGGAGGCATCTTTCTGTGAGGCAGTAGGAGCAGGGTGATGTTCTTCTGGAACTACACGAGGGATAACACCAGCGTGGTCGTAAGGGGTTGGGTCAACAGAGAACTTCTGCAGAGGTGGTGGTGTCGTTTCAATGTAGACGGTAAGCGTGACTTCTGGTGGTGTTGTATCTCGTGCTCTGTTGAAGAAGCTTTCATCGAATATAGGCTGTCTACTCCAAATCACACATTTGGACTCTACATCCCATAGATGATAGATGTCCGGTGTCTCATACCCAAGAAGAATACAGACTTTGGATCATTGGTCCAGCTTGGAGCGTTCTTCTGGACGCACCCAGGCATGCGCTGTGCACCCGAAGATACGATTCTGGCCCAGATAAAGCTTGTTCCCTCTCTGTACTTCATAGGGTGTGGATGCACCTACAAGCAGCTTAGTTGTGGAAAGGCGGCTCGTGATGTATGCTGCAGTATGAAGAGCTTCAGTCCAGAACGCGGATGAGAGGCTAGCTGTATGAAACATAGTCCGGACTCTTTCAAGAAGAGTCTGATTCATCCTCTCTCCTTTGCCATTCTGTTGTGGAGTATATGGCACTGTAGTTTGGTGTTGAATACCTCTTTCAATGTGGAAGGCTTTGAGGCTGCAGTTCGTAAACTCTGTCCCGTTTTCAGTTCAAATCTTCTTGGTTGTCATACTGGTCTCTTCAATTGCGTCAGACTTGAAGCGAAGAATCCAGGTCCAGACCATATGCGAGTAGTCATCCAAGCCGACCAGAAAGGAGTGCTTGTTGGAGAGAGATCCTTGATGTAGCAGAGATCCATATGCACGAGTTCCAGACACTTGTGGGTCCCATGTGACGGAAGTGAGTGAAAAGATGCTCTGTGTTATTTGTCAGTGATACACCTGTCACACATTGGTGCTTCTCGGTCTTGCAGCAGACTGTCAGGTAAATTGTGGGCACCTGAATCTGTAGCCATTTTGGTTGGAGTAGGATAACAGACATGTGCCAGTCACTTGTGCTAGAGTTTTGTTATGGTGGACTGAGTCGTTGTTTTGGCTGATGTAGATGAGGAAGTCACAAATGCCATTTCTTGTGTTTTTGGATGTCGTGAGCGTTCAGTGGTGTCAAGGACAGTCAGGTTACCCATGCGAGTGGCCACTGCTACCAGTTGGGATGTCTAGTTGTACATATTGCAGTTGTTATCAGTGTCAAGTACGACTTTGAGGCCCTTGTTGTTGAGTTTTTTCACTAAGAGAAGATTTGCTACAAGGTCTGGCACGTAGAGTACATCTTCAAAAGTTTGTATGGCTGGCTTTTCGTTGCACTTGATGTCAACTTCGACGGTTCCTTACCCATAGGCAGGGATGGTCCTTCCGTCACCAAGGCGGACTTCTCGTGGCGTCAGAAAACGTTTGAAGTTGATGAACCAGTCTTTCTTGCAGGTCATATACTTAGTGCAGCCAGAGTCCATGATCCATGCTAGAATCCCGGCAGCCAGAAGAAGGGCGTTATCAATAGAGCACATAGCCAATTCTTCGTTCATAACTTCTTCTTCTGTTAGGGTGTGATGGGCTGTCTCTTCTGTTGTTGAATCGTAGATTTGATGCCTTGGCTGCGAGGCTGTCATGTCTTTGTCAGCCAAGACTGGTCCTTCCGATAGGAGATTTGGCTGACACTTGTCCTCTTCATCTCATGACTCCTATGCTTTGGTAGACCCTGTAAGGAAAGCAGCCACAGTGGACATGTAGGTGGTGAGCATTTCTTGTTGAGGTCGGCGAGCTTCATAGTGGCGAGTGAAATGTGGACGTCGTTTGGGGCAGTCCATGGCAATGTGTCCCGTTTGCTTGCATGTTCAGCACACTCGATCTGTTGGTGGAACAAAACCCCTTGGTGAGTTTGGAGTTGGTTGATCTCTGTTGTTAAAACAAGTCAGGGATCCATGGCTGCCGTTCCCATAGGCTCCAAACGTCTCCGTCCTTTGTCCTTGGTAATTAGTCACAAGGCCGGTTTCACTTCCGTTGTCTTTCACATACTGTTCTACAACCATCATGAGTTCCTCGACAGCCTTCTCTAGAGTTAGAGAATACGGTTGGCTTCCAAGTGGCACTGCTGCTACTGCTGGTGCTGCTCCAGCAGGGGCACCAGGTGCCCCACCTGCGGCTCTTCCTTGTGCTTATATAGCTTGCTGTAGTGTTGTCCGGAGCTCTGCAAGTTGTGCATCAAAATGCTTCCCTTGTTTCTGGAAAGTTTGAAGTCGGTTGATGGTATCTTTGAATCTGGCAGGTAGTCCACGAAAAAGGGTTACTACCAGAACCGTTTCAGACATGAATTCTCCCATAGAAGAAATACGGCTGGCCAGATGTTTGAGGTGAGACACATGGTCTTCCAGCCGTGTTCCCTCTTCCATTTGTTGAGTATGGAACTCTCTCATTAGGCTTTCAAACTGAACATCGCTTGTCCTTTCATAGCGACTCTTCAGGGCCTTCCAGGATTTCCTTGGACAGTTAGTTGGGTTGTTTTATCTGATGATGAACTTGAGTCGCCCAGTTAGATTCAGTGTGAGGATTGAGAAGGCCTGCTCCCAGCGTCGTTTCCAGCTGACTTGTTCTTCAGGTGACGCTCCTGCAGGTAATGTGTCAGTAGGTGGATCGCAGATGATGCCCCATAGTCCCTTGTTTAGGAATATCATCTCAATGTTGAAAGCGAAGGTATGATAGTCATCGCCGTTGAACGGCGCCACCTTGAAATGGTCTCCATTGTTGATTGTTGCCGCCATGGTTGCATAGGTCTGAAGGTGCCACCTTCTCTGATACCAAATGCTGTAATTAACATAAACAGAACCTTTAGGAACCTTTAGATGAGGTACTGTGATAGTTCAATTCTCTGGTACTGTGCTGAATTTGTTGGTGATGACTTCTCAGTTAAGAATAACCGCTTACACACACACAGGCACTCTTGCCTTGGCAATGTCACTGACTGTGCGATTCAAACGTATGAACTGAAGGCATAGATACATGACTTGTCTCACAAGCTTTCCAATGGTACCAAGCTTGCTTGAAATGGTTACACACAGACGAAGTAATAGGAAATACAAACCTACAGCTACTTGTCCATCTACACTAGCTAGAAGCAACGAAGAACGAGTGTTGACTCAGTCCGGTCTCCTTGTGTCTTCAGAGGATCTCCCGCACACCGCTTGATGATCTACGATCATTGGCAGACTGAGGTTGGCGGATGCCCAGCACCCTCGATGCGATCCACGGACGAAATCTTCCGGATATGCAGTATCTTCTTCATGACCATCAATCTGGCTCGGGTTCTTGGCTCAAGCCTGCAGCATACATAGAACAAGACATGTCCTTCGACCACCCTGCCTCAAGCCTGCCAAGCACAAAGGTGACATGATTTTCTGCAACCCTCCGAGGCTTCCTACCCTTCTTCACACAGAGACTCTTCAGAGACTGAGCACAGTCAAGCAGTCCCTCATAAATCTCACCCACACTCCCACCTGGCTTGTCCTGAACCCTCCGGAGTATAGTCAGTGGCTACAACAGCGCTTTCAGTTGACACACCTGAGCCCAGAAGACCTTCCTCCTGATAAAGCGCCTCACCTCCCTCTTCCTCGACCGAAAGCTGGCATCGCGGTGAGAACCAATATGCTTCCACACATCCAGTCCAACAAACGTCTTAAACTCCTCACGAAGCTCCAGAAGCCTCTCGACCATTGAGAAGACCGATGCAAACCGAGTGTCACCCCGGTTCTTCAATGCCTTGCCGCCTGTCTTCTCCTTTAGCCACGTCATCGGCATCGCGTCGTTCATGAAAAAAGCAACAATCTTCTAACACCGTCCAATGACACTTGCACCCCACGCAGATTTCCCCACATCCTTCATGATGAGGTCCACATTATGTGCACAACATCCCTGAAATAACAGTTGTGGATACTTTTCCCGCAGCTCTGTGAATGCCTTATTGTTCACCGATGCGTTATCGCAGATGACAGAAACAACCTTGCCCTCTCCCACCATCTCAATGACTGCCTTGATCATGCAGGCCACGTGGTCTGCGTCCCGGGTTAGTCCACTGGCGTCGCGAGAGAAGAGGTGCACAGAACCCATGGCGTTCACAGCCATGGCGTTGTAGATTGGTCTGACCTGCCGGTCAGACCACTCGTCTACGGCTAGACTTCAAACATAAGTGCTCCAACCCTGCTTCAAAGGAGCGTCAAGTGCTTCCAGCTCCTTGTCCAGCTTTGGAAGCAGGTCACCCACCACAGTGGACCCTGTAGGCAGCTTGAAAGTTGCAGTGACCTTCTTGGCATTTTTTATGACCTCCATCAGCACTGCCTCACGGCAGAAAGGGATGGGCAGGGCTGAGATGCACATCAACTTGACAACGCTGAGCTGGCACGTTTTGTTGTTGGACTGGTCTGAGTGCTCAACCATCGTAGACTGCCAAAAGCTAGCTGCCTTGTTGACGTAAAAAATGGGAACCTCACTCTGCAAGGTAGTTATAGCCGTTTGCCTTGGCTGCTTCTCTGGTTCCTCATCGTCGCTGTCCACCACGAGCGTCACACCACCCAGTGGAGCCCAGGCCTCCTGTAGCTTCTCCTCCCTCGGCTTTAGCCACTGGACAGCCTTGTCCTTTGTGCCCCACTCCGTCCCTTCTCCCTTGTAGAGACTGACTCGGTACGGTTGCCATCCAGCCCGGGGAGGTGGGTACCGCTCCAAACCAAGGGCATCTCGGCACACGGGAGGAGGGTGAGGGCACTTGGCGACGTTAGGGTTGTTGCATGCAAAATGTCCCCGTATGCGGTCACATGTTCCGCCAGTCTTCTTGGCACAAGAGCCGCAGATGAAGCCGGGATTTTTGGCATCCGTGGGGCACGGCTCACAATTATTGCTCAGCTTTTTGTGAGAAAGTCACCTGTCAGCGGTCATTTCTTTGGTGGGTTCCACTTCGCTGCGTCAAACAAACTTGAGGCTGCCGAAAGATTAGCTGAACTGCCCTGATGCGAGGTGCGTGTCTGCGAAGCCATGCTAGCTGGCCTCAACAGTTAGCCAAAGTGGCTAACTGTTTAGGCCAACATCGAAAAGAGAAGTGTTGTGTGACTGCCGAACTTCGGCAGGCACAAACAGTGGTCTCTGCCGGGTCAAACTATCGTGTCGACCCGACGTCGCCAATGTTGACCCGCCAGGATTGCACGGTTGAGATGATCAGTTGGAGCTGCCCATCGGATGGGCCAGAGACGGGTATGTTGATATGCCACGAGGTAACGCATGTCACCATGTTTTGTGTTCATGATCCATGAAGCTGTTTACAGGCACGACAGACATGACATGACGTGGACCAAACCACGGTTACAAATGCATGGTTACACGGTGGGGTATATTATGAAATACGAGGTCATGCATGGATATTGTTAATTGTTTGCCATTAGATGATGGGTGATATCACTTGACACATGTCATGTACACATGTCACAATCGGAGTTGTTACAAAAAAAACATTTCATGAAAAAAACCTGCCCGAAGTCGAACTCGTCGGTGGACCCATTTTCACCTGAATATGCGGTGCTCCGACCTGTGGGACCCCGCTCGGTCGGTTGGTGAGCGCAGCGTGCACTTGCAGGCTGCATCAGCATCGATGCCCCATCGATGCCGGTCGATGTGTCGATGTCGATGTAGGAGCCCTCCATCGAGCATCGAGGGCAACTATATCAGAAACACAGTGGTCAGAAACACACTGGTCAGAAACACAGTGGTCAGAAACACACTGGTCAGAAACACACTGGTTAGGGACACAGTGGTCAGAAACACACTGGTCAGAAACACACTGGTCAAAAACACGGTGGTCAGAAACACAGTGGTCAGAAACACTGTGGTCAGAAACACAGTGGCCAGAAACTTAATGGTCAGAAGCAGACTGGTCATAAACACATTGGTCAGAGACAGTGGTCAGAAACACAGTGGTCAGAAACACACCGGTCAGAAACACAGTGGTCAGAAACACAGTGGTCAGAAACACACTGGTCACAAACGCACTGGTCAGAAACACAGTGGTCAGAAACACAGTGGTTAGAAAAACACTGGTCAGAAACACAGTGATCAGAAACACAATGGTCAAAAACACAGTGTTCAGAAACACTTTGGTCATAAACATAGTGGTCAGAAACACACTGGTCAGAAACACAGTGGTCAGAAACACAGTGGTCAGAAACAGAGTGGTCAGCATCACACTGGTCAGAATCACACTGGTCAGAAGCACAGTGGTCAGAAACAGAGTGGTCAGACACATATTGGTTAGAAACACAGTTGTCAGAAACACACCGGTCAGAAACACAGTGGTCAGAAACACACTGGTCAGAAACACA
>SZWC01011118.1:6244-18504 GCA_023375785.1 Penium margaritaceum | reverse complement strand
ACCAAATTAGGCATATGTTTTGCCTTTGACCAACTAGATCCGCTGTGTGTGGTCAACGTTGACAACTCATAATACAAGTCACAAATGGTCAGAGGGGAAACAATGGTTTGGGAATACCAAGTATCAACTAGCAAGCACACGGAGTTTCAATACGTTTTGGCATGGTGTGAATACCATGCACGATGACCAACCAAAGTAGCCCTATGTCACTGACCATGACGAAATAATGTCACTTAGTGTGGAAAACTTTGACAACTCATAACATGAGTCACAAATGGTCAGGGTGGAAGATAATGGTTTGTGTATACTACCTATCGACTAGCAAGTACAAGTACATTCAATATGCAGTGGCACATGGTGGCTACAATGCACAATGACCAACCAAAGTATGCAGATGTCACTGACCATAAACAAAGAATTTCACTTCATGTGGTCAACATTTACAACGCACAACACGAGTCACAAGTAGTGAAAGGAGGCTAGCAATGGTTTCAGAACACTAGCTGTCAACAAGAAAGTACAAAGACCTTCGATACGCAATGACACGGCCTGGTAACCATGTACAGTGACAAACCAAAGAAGGCATATATCACAAACAATGACCCAACGAATTTCACAGTGTGTAGGCAACGTTGAAAACTCATAACACGAGTCAAACATGGTCAGTGCGGTAAACCATGGATTGGGAGCACTAGTCATCAACTAGCAAGTAGAAAGATTTCCAGCAAGTAGTGGCACGGTGTCGCTAGCGTGCACAGTGACCAACCAAAGGATGCACACGTCACTGACTATGACCGAAGAAGTCCACTATGTATGGTCAACATTGACAACTCGTAACACGAGTCACAAATGGTCAGATGGAGAGACAATGGTCTAGGAACCCTATGCATCGACTAGAAAGGACAAAGAACTTTGATGCGTAGTGGCACGGTGTGGCTAATATGCACACCAAACAACCAAACTAGGCATATGGCAATGACCATGACCAGAAAATTTCAATATGGGTGTTCAATGTTGACCAACCATAACACGAGTCAAATCACGGTCAGGGGAGGAAAACATGCTATGGGAATATCAGTTCTCAACTAGCAAGTACAACAACCTTCAGTCAGTAGTAGCACGGTGTGGCTACCATGCACAACGACCGACCAACGTAGGCATATGTACTGCCTTTGACCAAAGAAATTGGCTGTGTGTGGTCAACGTTGACAACTCATCATACGAGTCCCTGATGGTCAGATGGGGAAGCAATGGTTTGGGAACACAAAGTATCAAATAGCAAGCACAAGGAGCTTCAATACGTTGTGGCCCAGTGCGGATACCATGCACGATGTCAGACCAAAGGAGGCATATGTCACTGACCATGACCAAATAATGTCATTAAGTGTGTTCAAAGTTGGGTTGGAAGTTGGGTTGGAAGTTGGGTTGGACGTTGGGCTGGAAGTTGGGTTGGAAGTTGGGTTGGAAGTTGTACTGGAGTTTGGGTTGGAAGTTGGGGTGGAAGTTGGGTTGGAAGTTGGTTTGGAAGTTGGGTTGGAAGTTGGGTTAAGAGTTGGGTTGGAAGCTGGGCTGGAAGTTGGGATAAGATTTGGGATGGAGGTTGGGATGGAAGTTAGGTTAAAACTTGGGCTGGAGGTTGGGTTGGAAGTTGGGTGGGAAGTTGAATTAGAAATTGGGTTGGACATTGGGTTGGAAGATGGGTTGGAAGTTGGGTTTGAAATTGTGTTGGAAGTTGGGTTGGAAGCTGGGCTTGAAGTTGGGATTGAAGTTGGGATGGGAGTTAGGTTGGAAGTTGGGTTGGAGGTTGGACCGGAAGTCGGGCTAGACGTTGGGTTAGGAGTTGGGATGGAAGTTGGGATGACATTTGGGTTGGAAGTTGGGTTGGAAGTTGGGCTGGAAGTTGGGTTGGAAGTTGGGTTGGAAGCTGGATTGGATGTGGGGTTGGAAGTTGGGTTTTAATTTGGGTCGGAAGTTGGGTTGGAAGTTGGGTTGGAAGTTGGGATGGAAGTTGGGTTAGAAGTTGGGTTGGAAGTTGGGTTGGAAGTTGGGCTGGAAGTTGGGTTGGAAGTTGGGTTGGAAGCTGGGTTGGAAGTTGGGTTGGAAGTTGGGATGGAAGTTGGGTTAGAAGTTGGGTTGGAAGTTGGGTTGGAAGTTGGGCTGGAAGTTGGGTTGGAAGTTGGGTTGGAAGCTGGGTTGGAAGTTGGGTTGGAAGTTGGGATGGAAGTTGGGTTAGAAGTTGGGTTGGAAGTTGGGTTGGAAGTTGGGCTGGAAGTTGGGTTGGAAGTTGGGTTGGAAGCTGGGTTGGAAGTTGGGTTGGAAGTTGGGATGGAAGTTGGGTTAGAAGTTGGGTTGGAAGTTGGGTTGGAAGTTGGGCTGGAAGTTGGGTTGGAAGTTGGGTTGGAAGCTGGGTTGGAAGTTGGGTTGGAAGTTGGGATGGAAGTTGGGTTAGAAGTTGGGTTGGAAGTTGGGTTGGAAGTTGGGCTGGAAGTTGGGTTGGAAGTTGGGTTGGAAGCTGGGTTGGAAGTTGGGTTGGAAGTTGGGATGGAAGTTGGGTTAGAAGTTGGGTTGGAAGTTGGGTTGGAAGTTGGGCTGGAAGTTGGGTTGGAAGTTGGGTTGGAAGCTGGGTTGGAAGTTGGGTTGGAAGTTGGGATGGAAGTTGGGTTAGAAGTTGGGTTGGAAGTTGGGTTGGAAGTTGGGCTGGAAGTTGGGTTGGAAGTTGGGTTGGAAGCTGGGTTGGAAGTTGGGTTGGAAGTTGGGATGGAAGTTGGGATGGACGTTGGGTCGGAAGTTGGGTTGGGAGTTGGGTTGGAAGTTGGATTCGAAATTGGGATGGAGTTTGGGTTAGAAGGTGGGTTGGAAGTTGGGTTGGAAGTTGGGTTGGAAGTTGGGATGGAAGTTGGGATGAAGGTTGGGTTGGAAGTTGGGTTGGAAGTTGGTCTAGAAGATGGGTTGGAAGTTTGGGTAGAAGCTGAATTGGAGGTTGGGTTGGACGTTGGGCTGGAAGTTGGGTCAAAAGTTGGGTTGGAAGTTGGGTTGGAAGTTGGGTTGGAATTTGGGATGGAAGTTGGGTCAGAAGTTGGGTTCAAAGTTGGGTTGGAAGTTGTCTCGGAAATTGGGTTGAAAGTTGAGTTGGAAGCTGGGTTGGAAGCTGGGTTGGATGTTGGGTTGGAATTTGGGCTGGATGTTGGGCTCGAAGTTGAGTTGGAAATTGGGTTGTAAGTTGGGTTGGATGTTGGGTTGGAAGCTGGGTTGGAAGTTGGGCTGGAAGCTGGATTGGAAATTGGGATGGTAGTTGGGATGAGAGTTGGATTGGATGTTGGGTTGGAAGTTGGGCTGGAAGTTGGGTTGGAAGTTGGGTTGGAAGTTGGATTGGAGGTTGTGTTGGATGTTGGGTTGGAAGTTGGGCTGGAAGTTGGGTTGGAAGTTGGGTCGGACGTTGGGTTGGAAGTTGGGATGGAAGGTGAGATGGCAGTTGGGTCGGAAGGTGGGTTGGACGTTAGGTTGGAAGTTGGGTTGGAAGTTGGGTTGGAAGTTGGGTTGGACGTTTGGTTGGAATTTGGGTGAAAGTTAGTTTGGAAGCTTGGTTGGAAGCAGGGTTGGAAGTTGGGTTGGAAGTTGGGCTGGAAGTTGGCTTGGAAATTGGGTTGGAAATCGGATTGGTAGTTGGGTTCGAAGCTGGGTTGGAACTTGGGATGGAAGTTGGGATGGAAGTTGGGATGGAAGTTGGGATGGAAGTTGGGACAAAATTTTGGCTGGACGTTGGGTTAGAAGTTGGGTTGGATATTGGGTTGGAAGTTGAGTTGGAAGTTGGGTTATAAACTCGGTTGGAGGTTGGGTTTGAAGTTGGGTTGCAAGTTGGGCTAGAAGTTCGATTGGAAGTTGGGTTGAAAGTTGGGTTGGAAGTTGGGTTCGAAGTTGGGTTGGATGTTGGGATGGAGCTTGGGATGGAAGTTGGGTTGGACATTGGGTTGGACGCTGGGTTGGAAGTTGTGTTAAAAGTTGGGTTGGAAGTTGTGTTGGAATTTGGGCTGGATGTTGGGATGGAAGTTGGGATGGAACTTGGGATGGAGGATGGGTTGGAAGTTGGGTTCGAAGTTGGGTTGGAATATGGGTTGGAAGTTGGTTGGAAGTTGGGTTGGAAGTTGGGTTGGTAGCTGGGTTGGAAGTTTGGTTGGGAGTTGGGATGGAAGTTGGGATGGAAGTTGGGTTTGAAGTTGGGATGCGAGTTGTGATGGAAGCTGGGTTGGAAGTTGGGTTGGATGCTGGGCTGGAAGTTGGGTTGGAAGCTGGGTTGGAAGTTTGGTTGGGAGTTGGGATGGAAGTTGGGATGGAAGTTGGGTTTGAAGTTGGGATGCGAGTTGTGATGGAAGCTGGGTTGGAAGTTGGGTTGGATGCTGGGCTGGAAGTTGGGTTGCAAGTTGGGCTGGACGTTGGGTTGGAAGCTGAGCTGGAAGTTGGGTTGTAAGTTGGGTTGGAGGTTGGGCTGGAAGTTGGGATGGAAGTTGGGTTTGAAGTTGGGATGGAAGTTGGGATGGAAGTTGTGCTCGAAGTTGGGTTGAAGTGTTGGCTAGAAGTTGGGTTGGAAGTTGGGATGGATGTTGGGTTTGAAGTTGGGTTGGAAGTTGGGTTAGAAGTTGGATTGGAAGTTGGGTTGGAAGTTGGGTTGGATGTTGGGTTGGAAGTCGGGTTGAAAGTTTGGATGGAAATTGGGATGGAAATCGGATTGGAGGTTGGGTTGGAAGTTGGGTTGGAAGTTGGGTTGGAAGTTTTGTTGGAAGTAGGGTTGGAAGTTGGGATGGAAGTTGGGATGGAAGTTGGATGGAAGTTGGGTTGGAAGTTGGGTTGGAAGTTGGGTTGGAAGTTGGGTTGGAAGTTAGGTCGGATGATGGGCTGGAAGTTGGGTTGAAAGTTGGGCTGGAAGCTGGGTTCGAAGCTGGGTTGGAAGATTGGTTGGAAAATGGGTTGGACCTTTGGTTGGAAATGGGGTTGGAAATTCCGTTGGAAGTTAGGTTTGATGTTGGGTTAGATGTTGGGTTGGAAGTTGAGTTGGAAGTTGGGTTGTAAGTTGGGTTGGAGGTTGGGTTGGAAGTTGCGTTGGAAGTTGGGTTAGTAGTTCGATTGGATGTTGGGTTGGAAGTCAGGTTAGAAGTTGGGTTCGAGGTTGGGTTGGACGGTGGGATGGAGTTTGGGATGGAAGTTGGGATGGAAGTTGGTTCAAAAGTTGGGTTGGAAGTTGGGCCGAAAGTTGGGATGGAATTTGGGATGGAAGTTGGGTTGGATGTTGGGTTGGAAGTTTGATGGGAAGTTGGGTTGGGAGTTGGGTTTGAAGTTTAGTTCAAAGTTGGGTTGGAAGCTGGGTTGGATGCTGGGTTGGAAGTTGGGTTGGATGTTGGGTTGGAAGTTTGATGGGAAGTTGGGTTGGGAGTTGGGTTTGAAGTTTAGTTCAAAGTTGGGTTGGAAGCTGGGTTGGATGCTGGGTTGGAAGTTGGGTTGGAATTTGGGTTGGATGTTTGGTTTGAAGCTGGGTTGGAAGGTGGGATGGATGTTGGGATGAAAGATGGGTTGGAAATTGAGTTAGGAGTTGGGTTGGAAGCTGGGTTGGAAGTTGGGTAGGAAGCTGGAGTGGAATTTGGTATGGATGTTGGGTTGGAAGTTGGGTTGGAAGTTGGGTTGGAAGTTACATTGGACGTTGGGCTGAAAGTTGGGTTGAAAGTTGGGTTGGAAGATGGGTTGGAAGCTGGATTTGAAGTTGGGCTGGAAGTTGGGTTGGAAGTTGGGTTGGAAGTTGGGTTGGAAGTTGTATTGGTAGTTGGGTTGGAAGTTGGGTTGGAAGTTGGGATGGAAGTTGGTTGGGATTTGGGCTCGAAGTTGAGATGGAAGTTGGGCTGGATATTGGGTTGGAAGTTGAGTTGGAAGTTAGGTTGTAAGGTGGGTTGGAGAATGGGTAGGAAGTTTGGATGGAAGTTGGGTTAGAAGTTGGATTGGAAGTTGGGTTGGAAGTTGGGTTGGAAGTTGTGTTGGAAGTTGGGTTGGAAGTTGGATTGGAAATTGGGTTGGAAGTTGGGTTGGAAGCTGGGTTGGAAGCTATGTTGGATACTGGGTTGGAAAATGGGTAGAAATTTGGGTTGGAAGTTGGATTGGAAGTTGGGTTGGATGTTTGGTTGGAAGCCGGGTTGGAAGTTGGGATGGAAGTTTGGATAAAAGTTGGACTGGAAGTTGGGTTGGAAGTTGAGTTGGATGTCAAATTGAGAGTTGGGCTGAAAGTTGGGTTGGAGGTTAGGTTGGAAGTTTGGTTGGAAGTTGGGTTGGAAGTTGGGTTGGAAGTTGGGATGGAAATTTGGATGGAAGTTGGGTTGGATGTTGGGTTGGAAGTTTGATGGGAAGTTGGGTTGGGAGCTGGGTTTGAAGTTTGGTTCAAAGGTGGGTTGGAAGCTAGGTTGGATGCTGGGCTGGAAGTTGAGTTGGAATTTGGGCTGGATTTTAGGTTGAAAGTTGGGTTGGAAGTTGGGTTTGAAGTTTGGTTCAAAGGTGGGTTGGAAGCTAGGTTGGATGCTGGGCTGGAAGTTGAGTTGGAATTTGGGCTGGATTTTAGGTTGAAAGTTGGGTTGGAAGTTGGGTTTGAAGTTGGGTTGGAAGCTAGGTTGGAAGGTGGGATGGATGTTGGGATCAAAGTTGGGTTCGAAGTTGGGTTGGAAGTTGGGTTGGAAGTTGCGTTGGACGTTGGGTTGGACGTTGGGTTGAAAGTGGGGTTGGAAGATGGGTTGGAAGCTAGGTTGGAAGTTGTGTTGGAAGTTGGGTTGGAAATTGGGTTGGAAATTGGGTTGAAAGTTGGGTTGGAAGTTGGGTTGGAAGCTGGGTTGGAAGTTGGGTTGGAAGTTGGTATGGAAGATGGGATGGAATTTATGTTTGAAGTTGGGATGGAAGTTGGGATGGAAGTTGGGCTGGATATTGGGTTGGAAGTTGAGTTGGAAGTTGGTTTTGGATGCTAGGATGGAAGTTGGGTAAGAAGTTGGCTTGGAAGTCCGGGTGGAAATTGGGTTGGAAATTGTGTTGGAAGTTGGGTTGGAAGTTGGGATGGAACTTGGGATGGAAGTTGGGTTGGATGTTGGGTTGGAAGTTGGATTGGAAGTTGGGTTGGAATTTGGGTTGGAAGTTGGGTTGGAAGTTGGGTTGGAAGCTGGGTTGGATATGGGTTGGAAGTTGGGTCGGAAGTTGGGTTGGAAGTTGGCTTGGAAATTGGGTTGAAAGTTGGGTTGGATGCTGAATTAGAAGCTGGGTTGGAAGTTGGGATGGAATCTGGGTTGGAAATGGGGTTGGAAGTTGGGTTGGAAGCTGGGTTGGATATGGGTTGGAAGTTGGGTCGGAAGTTGGGTTGGAAGTTGGCTTGGAAATTGGGTTGAAAGTTGGGTTGGATGCTGAATTAGAAGCTGGGTTGGAAGTTGGGATGGAATCTGGGTTGGAAATGGGGTTGGAAGTTGGGTTGGAAGCTGGGTTGGATATGGGTTGGAAGTTGGGTCGGAAGTTGGGTTGGAAGTTGGCTTGGAAATTGGGTTGAAAGTTGGGTTGGATGCTGAATTAGAAGCTGGGTTGGAAGTTGGGATGGAATCTGGGTTGGAAATGGGGTTGGAAGTTGGGTTGGAAGCTGGGTTGGATATGGGTTGGAAGTTGGGTCGGAAGTTGGGTTGGAAGTTGGCTTGGAAATTGGGTTGAAAGTTGGGTTGGATGCTGAATTAGAAGCTGGGTTGGAAGTTGGGATGGAATCTGGGTTGGAAATGGGGTTGGAAGTTGGGTTGGAAGCTGGGTTGGATATGGGTTGGAAGTTGGGTCGGAAGTTGGGTTGGAAGTTGGCTTGGAAATTGGGTTGAAAGTTGGGTTGGATGCTGAATTAGAAGCTGGGTTGGAAGTTGGGATGGAATCTGGGTTGGAAATGGGGTTGGAAGTTGGGTTGGAAGCTGGGTTGGATATGGGTTGGAAGTTGGGTCGGAAGTTGGGTTGGAAGTTGGCTTGGAAATTGGGTTGAAAGTTGGGCTGGATGCTAGGTAAAACGTTGGTTGGAAGTTGGGTTGGAAGTTTGGTTGGATGTTGGGTTGGAAGTTGGGTTTGAAATTGGGCTGGAAGTTGGGTTGGAAGTTGGTTTGGAACTTGGGCTGGAAGTTGGGTTGGAAGTTGGGTTAGAAGTTGGGTTAGAAGTTGGGTTGCAAGTTGGGTTGGAAGCTGGGTCTTAAGTTGGGTTAGAAGTTAGGTTGGAAGCTGGGTAGGAAGTTGGGTTGAACCTTGGGTTGGAAGTTGAGTTTTAAGATGCGTTCAAAGTTGGGTTGGAAGTTGGGTTGGAATTTGGTTTGGACGTTGGGCTGGAAGTTGGGTTGGATTTTCGGTTGGAAGTTACGTTGGAAGCTGGGTTGGAAGTTGGGTTGGAAGTCGGGTTGGAAGTTTGGATGGAAGTTGGGATGGAAGTTGGGATGGAAGTTGGGTTGGAAGTTGGGTTGGAAGTCAGGTTGAAGGTTGGGTTGGAAGCTGGGTTGGAATTTGTGTTAGATGTTGGTTTGGACACTTTGTTGGAAGTTGGGTTGGAAGTTGGGTTGGAAGCTGGGTTGGAAATTGGGTTGGAATTGGGAATGGAAGCTGGGATGAAAGTCGGGTTGGAAGTTAGGTTGGACATTGGGGTAATAGTTGGGTTGGAAGTTGGAATGGAAGTTGGGTTGGAAATTGGATTGGAAGGTGGGTTGGAAGTTAGGCTGGAAGCAGGGTTAGAAGCTGGGTTGAAAGCTGGGTTGGAAGTTGGGTTGGAAGCTGGGTTGGAAGTTGGGTTCGAACTCGGGCTGGAAGTTCGGTAGGAAGTTGGGTTGGAAGTTGGGTTGAAAGCTAAGTTTGAGGTTGGGCTGGAAGTTGGGTTGGAAGTTTTGGTTGGAAGTTGGATTGGAAGTTTGGTTGAAAGTTGGGATGGAATCTGGGCTGGAAGTTGGGTTCGACGTTGGGTGGGAAGTTGGGTTGGAAGTTGGAATGGAAATTGGGATGGAAGTTGGGTTGAAACTTGAGTTGGAAGTTGGGTTGAAAGTTGGGTTGGATGCTGGGTAAAACGTTGGGTTGGAAGTTAGGTTGGAAGTTTTGTTGGATGTTGGGTTGGAAGTTGGGTTTTTAATCGGGCTGGAAGTTGGGTTGGAAGCTCGGTTAGAAGTTGGGTTGGAAGTTGGGCTAGAAGTTGGGTTAGAAGCTGGGTTGGAAGTTGGGTTGCAAGTTGGGTTGGAAGCTGGGTTGGAAGTTGGGTTGGAAATTGGGTTGGAAGCTAGGTTGGAAGTTGGGTTGAACCTTGGGTTGGAAGTTGAGTTTTAAGATGGGTTCAAAGTTGGGTTGGAAGTTGGGTTGGAAGTTGGGTTGGACGTTGGGCTAGAAGCTGGGTTGGAAGATGAGTTGGAAGTTGTGCTAGAAGTTGGGCTGGAAGTTGGGGTGGAAGTTGGGTTGGAAGTTGGTTTGGAAGTTGGGTTGGAAGTTGGGTTAAGAGTTGGGTTGGAAATTGGGTTGGAAGTTGGGAAAGAAGTTGGGATGGAGGTTGGGATGGAAGTTAGGTTGGAAGTTGGGTTGGAGGTTGGGTTGGAACTTGGGTGGGAAGTTGAATTAGAAAATGGGTTGGACGTTGGGTTGGAAGATGGGTTGGAAGTTGGGTTTGAAATTGGGTTGGAAGCTGGGTCGAAAGTTGGGCTTGAAGTTGAGATTGAAGTTGGGATGGGAGTTAGGTTGGAAGTTGGGTTGGAGATTGGGTTGGAAGTTGGGTTGGAAGTTGCGTTGGAAGTTGGATTGGAACTGGGGTTAAATGTTGGGATGGAATCAGGGTAGGAAGTTGGATTGGAGCTTGGGTTGGAAATTGGGTTGGAAGTTGGGTTGGAAGTTGTGTTGGAAGTTGGGTTGGAAGTTGGGTTGGAAGTTGGGATAGAAGTTGCGATGGAAGTTGGGATGGAAGTTGGGTTGGAAGTTGGGTAGGAATTCAGGTTGAAAGTCGGGTTGGAAGCTGGGTTGGAAGTTGGGATAGAAGTTGCGATGGAAGTTGGGATGGAAGTTGGGTTGGAAGTTGGGTAGGAATTCAGGTTGAAAGTCGGGTTGGAAGCTGGGTTGGAAGTTGGGTTGGATGTTGGGTTGGATACTTTTTTGGAAGTTGGGTGGGAGGTTGGGTTGGAAATTGGGTTGGAATGTGGAATGGAAGCTGTGATGAAAGTTGGGTTGGAAGTTAGGTTGGACATTGGGGATGGAAGATGGGTTGGAAGTTGGATGAGAAGTTGGATTCGAAGTCGGATTGGAAGTTGGGTTGGAAGTTATGTTGGATGCAGGGTTAGAAGCTGGGTTGGAAGCTGGGTTGGAAGTTGGGTTGAAATCTAGGTTGGAAGTCGGGCTATAACTTGGGTTTGAAGTTGGGTTGGAAGCTTGGTTGGAAGTTTCGTTGGAAGCTGGGTTTGAGGTTGGGTTAGGAGTCGGGTTGGAAGTTGGGTTGGAAGTTGGATTGGAAGTTGGGTTGAAAGTTGGGATGGAATCTGGGTTGGAAGTTGGGTTGGAAGTTGGGTTGGGATTTGGGTTGGAAGTTTGAACAGAAGTTGGGGTGGATGTTGGGTTGGAAGTTGGGTTCGAAGTAGGGTTGAAAGTTGGGTTGCATGCTTAGTAAAACATTGGGTTAGAAGTTGGGTTGGAAGTTTTGTTGGATGCTGGGTTGGAAGTTCGGTTTAAAATTGGGATGGAAGTTGGGTTGGAATTGGGTTGGAAGTTGGGTTGGAAGTTGGGTTGGAAGCTGGGTTAGAAGTTGGGTTGGAAGTTGGGTTGGAAGTTGGGATGGAAGTTGGGTTGGAATTGGGTTGGAAGTTGGGTTGGAAGTTGGGTTGGAAGCTGGGTTAGAAGTTGGGTTGGAAGTTGGGTTGGAAGTTGGGTTGGAAGCTGGGTTGGAAATTGGGCTGGAAGTTAGGTTGGAAGCTGGGTAGGAAGTTGGGTTGAACCTTGGGTTAGAAGTTGAGTTTTAAAATGGGTTCAAAGTTGGGTTGGAAGTTGGGTTGGAAGTTTGGTTGGACGTTGGGCTGGAAGTTGGGTTGGAAGTTGGGTTGGTAGTTGGGTTGGAACTTGGGTTGGAAGTTGGATTGGAAGTTGGGTTGGAAGTTGGTTTGGAAGTTTGGTTGGAAGTTGGGTTGGAAGTTAGGTTTGAGATTGGGTTGGAAGTTGGGACAAATTTTGGGGTGGGGGTTGGGATGGAAGTTGGGATGGAAGTTGAGATGGAAGTTGGGTTGGAAGTTGGGTTGGAATGTATGATGAAATTTGGGTTGGAAGCTGGGTTGGATTTCGGGATGGAAGTTGGGATGTTATGGGTTGGAAGTTAGGTTTGGACGTTTGGGTGGAAGTTGGGTTGGAAGTTGGATTGGAAGTTGGGTTGGAAGTTGGGTTCAAACTTGGGTTGGAACTTGGGTTGGAACTTGGGTTGGAACTTGGGTTGGAAGTTGGGATGGAAGTTGGGATGGAAGATGGGTTTAATGTTGGGTTGGAAAATGGGTTGGAAGATGGATTGGAAGTTGGGTTGGAAGTTGGGTTGGAAGCTGGGTTGGAAGTTGGGATGGAAGTTGGGATGGAAGATGGGTTTAATGTTGGGTTGGAAAATGGGTTGGAAGATGGATTGGAAGTTGGGTTGGAAGTTGGGTTGGAAGCTGGGTTGGAACTTGTGTTCAAAGTTGGGTGGAAAGTTGGGCTGGAAGTTGGGTTGTAAGTTGGGTTTGAGGTTGGGTTGGAAGTTGGGTTTGAAGTTGGGTTGAAAGTTGGATTGGAAGCTGGGTTGATAGTTGGGATGGAATCTTGGTTCGAAGTTGGGTTTGAAGTTGGGTTGGAATTTGGGCTAGAAGTTGGGTTGGAAGTTGGGTGGGAAGTTGTGTTCGAAGTTGGGATGGAAGTTGGGATGGAAGTTGGGTTGGAAGTTGGGTTGGAAGTTGGGTTGAAAGATGGGCTAGATGCTAGGTGAAACGTTGGGTTGGAAGTTGGGTTTGAAGTTCTGATGGATGTTGGGTTGGAAGTTGGGTTTGAAGTTGGGCTGGAAGTTGGGTTGGAGGTTGGGTTGGATATTGGGCTGCAAGTTGGGTTGGAAGTTGGGTTGGAAGTTGGGCTGGAAGCTGGATTGGAAGTTGGGTTGGAAGCTGGGTTGGAAGTTGGGTTGGAAGCTTGGTTGGAAGTTGGGTTCAAAGTTTGGTTGGAAGTTGGGTTGGAAGTCGGGTTTGGAGTTGGGTTGGAAGTTGGGTTGGAAGCTG
>SZWC01011117.1:48053-59547 GCA_023375785.1 Penium margaritaceum | reverse complement strand
TTGCCGACTGCAACACATGGACCACGCGTCGGAAAGATTAGGACGTTGACTACAGCGCTCGGCTGTAAACGGCAGCGCTGCCACTACCTTCAAGCACGACTTACTGGTGTAGTGTCCCCTGGCGAAGTTATTCGCTGCATCTTCTTTTCCAGAGATCAATTGCTCTGGATGGAAAAGCTGCCTGTATGCACCGGTCCTGACCTCATCAATAACCGTCGGCTCAAGGTCAAGAAATACAGCACGAGGAACGTGCTTGCCGGCTCCGGTCTCGCTGAAAAAGGTGTTGAAAGCATCATCACCACCGCTCGACTGCTTCGCTGGCATTTGGCCATCGGGCTGCGCAAGAGAACAGCGAAGGCCTGTAAGTTGGCGGGCCAGAGCAATCTCAGTCTTGCTCTGGCAGCGAAGGCGGACTTCCAACTATGGCGAGCTTCAGCTTAGGCGGTACCAGTCACACTTCCTACCTGGATCCCATGCTCCAGGCAGTACAGCTCCCAGCAGGCGTTGCCGACCTGGATGCCGGCCTGGCCGATGTGCACAGAGATACACTCACGCATCTTGACTTGGTTTTTTGGGGGCAGAGACGGAATCCCTACAAGGACAGACGACGGAGCCACCGACTGATGGTCAAAGTGCAGAACAGCGCCGAAGAGAAATCGACAAGCTTCTAAATGGTGTGAGAGTGGCATAAGAGGGAAAGGTCGCGACTGCACGCCGCCGTCAGCCCACCTAGCGTTTCCAGCCGAAGCAGATCCAACGGTCTCGGATCGCCAAATCGTGCGGCTACGATAGTATTTAGGCCTGCAGGGCGGGAACTCCGTCCCGGTAGGACACCTCTGCGCGGGTGCAGGCTGGAGCAATAGCCGTTAGTTCTCACAGTTTGCGAACGGGTTTCAGAGTTGCCGGGCATCGAGATGGAATACTTCAGATGCGAACCGGGTTCCTTTTCGCCCCTGGTCGTAAAAGGCCACAATAGGACGAGATCCGCATGGGTGTCGATCCCGACAGCAAAGGTGGCAGTGTCACTTTGAGAGATACGCACCCAGACAGTCCCAGCATTGCAATATGGTTCAGTAATGAAGCCGCTGCAAACATCTTCTTTTGCGCCTGAAGCACTTTCTACAACTATGTGAGTAAAAAATATAAGCATCTTCTTTGGTTCAGGGGTTCAGCCCCATACCCATAGAGTTCGTACAACGGGGAGTTCGAACAACCCTGAGCCATGCATGTGGACCGATTCCGTCGCGCTGTAGCGGAAGTTTGCGCGTCGCTCGGAAGAGGTCATTTTTATCGCCAATGAATGCTCGCCGAATGGACGCGGCCCCTGGCAATGACATATTGTCAACGGTGGAATTTGCCGTTTTCGGCCGCACCTTCAACGGATGTCGGCGGCATGTGCCGACGTCCACGCAGGGTCACGCGAACAAGTTCAACAAGTGAACCGCTTTTTCTACTGGTTCGCAATATGAACAAGTATGAAAACGTGTTTTGAAGTCGCGCTAAGTTTACATCCACTGGCGAACTTTGGTTTTCACATTCGTTCGACATGGACAACGACGTCCGTCCAAATGGCCCGGCACATCAAGGATGGGGTACGCCCGTAGCGGACCTTGTGGCGGCTCATCGGGCATGGGTCGCATTAAAGGATCGGTGGGACCGCAACCTAGCACACAACCGAGAGTTGGGTCATAAATAACCATCATGGGCCCTTGCTCCTGTCACTCCTTAACGGATGGCATGGAACCTGGGAGTACCCATGCCGAGTACTAGGCCGCCCTACTGTCCCGAGCCATGAGAGTCGTGGCTTTGGAGCGAGCCACCGAGTCCGTAGAGAACACGCGGGTATCATCTCAGTGACAAGTTTGGGCATATGACTATTAATCTTGTGTCTATAGTGGACACCTGAGTTTTTTTTCTTTGACATTGAGGGTCATGCGAGTATTGTTTGATTGACGCATGTGGGCATGCTAATGTTATGTTTCTGACAAGTATGGACATTCGAGCATTATTTCATGAAGTATGGGAAGACCATCTTCTGTATTAACATGAGTGGGCAGCATAGCAATAATGATGTGACGACTATGGGCATGGAAGTATTACTAATGGCCCAAGATGGATATTGTAGTATACGTTCACTAAGAAGTATGGGCACCAGTGTATTAATGTACAAACAATATTGGGTATCTGTGTATTAGTTCAGGGAGATGCACGACTATGGGCATGGAAGTAATACACTTGGTCCAGGATGGATATTGTAGTATAATTTCACCAAGAAGTATGGGGACTAGAGTATTAATCTAGAAACAGTATAGGGTATCTGTGTACTAGTTTAGGGAGATGCACGACTACCCATACCACGCTGGATCTAACCACTTGCGATCCAGGACACTGCACAACGAGAGCCAGTGGTACAAGTCACATCCACATCCCTGCCTTCCCTCAAATCCCGGTGAATCAAAGAAAATGTCCTCATCAACATGAAGCGATTCAACCTCTTCGTCTTCTTTGTCTCCTTCTTCATAGAACATGTCTTCCTGGTGCCCACCCCTTGAATCTGCTTCACTTGCATGGGCTTCCATGACGTTTTCACCGTTGTATGTCACCGTACAATGGCACAAGCCAACATATCTCGTGTTTCTTGGCTGCCACAAGTAGGAATACAGTGTTTGACACACCAACGTTGCACCAACTCCCGCGAGGAACATCACGGCAAAGTCAACTTGGTCACACGTACACATGTTTGAGGCACCTTGTGAAAGTGTTGAAGCTGAAGTAATTGTTCAGTGCAAGGGAATGACATGAACTGAAGTCCACTCCATATGTACATGTGCTTCATTCTTGTTTCTCTTTGATTTTTATTAAAATGGAAATCGGACTTCATTCATTGGAAAGTGTTGAGAAGAACACATGCACACAACCTCCCAGCAGTGAACTCCAACACATTATGAGTGCCAGAAATGTACCATCCTAAGTAACCCCTTTCTAAACACTAGTTTAAGACAGAGGTGCAATCCGGGGCCACTTGTGATGTGGCCTGTACCTCCCTTGTCCAGAGTGGTCTTCTGTAGGCTCTGCAAATGACAAACACACGTAGGAGTAAGTTAGAATAACATGCAAAATAAAACATGAGGTACAGGAACATGTGATGGAACACACTTAGCGGGAAAATGCGGGAAGAAAACTTACCACATGCCAAATGAACGGTTGATGCTGTCCACCTCGGCGTGGAAGGCCATCCATGGCTCTTCACGATCCTCAGCATCGTCCTGGTTGACTCGTTCATCGTCACTGGAGAGTGAAAAGGGATCAACCACCTCCTGCCCCCCCTCCCCCTCCTCATCATACTCCTCCGTTTCTCCCCCCTCCTGTCCATCATCCCCCCTCCTCTTCCTCCTCCTCCTCTGCCTCTTCGTCAGACTCTGCCTCCTCTTCAACAGGGAGGGCATCCTCTGCCTCGTCCCCGGAGTACCCCATGGCGTCCATGTTTGACCTGCAGGACGCTCTCATGCGGCGCTCTGCGTCTAGCTCTTCCACGCGTGCTGCGGCCATCAACTCTGGTGTAGGCGCCTCAATGTCTGGGCATGCCTTCCATACATGACCCATGTTCCCACAACGCACACATATGCGCCTCTTCTTGACGTTGGCGTACCTGTGAAGCCTCACCGGGGCAGGACGCCCGCGCCCGCGACATGGTCCAGGTTGCAGCCACTTTGGCTCCGCCGGCTTCACAAGTCTCACCTTTGGCAATGGGAATGGAGCGCTGTAGGTCCTCGTGTAGCTGAGGGTGAGGTACCCAAAGTCCACGTAGGCCACGGGATTGTGAGCATTCTCCAGTAGGAGACTGCAAGCGTGCAGGCATGGCATCCTGTACTCACGCCAACGGCTGCACAAGCACTCCATAGTGTTGATGTTGACGTTCCATGGGGTGCCGTTGGTGCGCACTGTAGTGCCGGTCGTCTATGGTCCAGCCTCGTCCCCGTTCAAATCCAAATCGTAATCACGGTTGCGGTCGCAATTGTTCTTGACCTTCAGGTAGAGTGCGGGCGCGACGCTATCCTCGGCATCATGTTCCATCTTGCGACGGATGTGCCATAGCCACTACACAAACACGTGGAGATTCACAAAACAAATGTAGGGGTACATCTTCCTCAACTCCATGAGCTTGTCGTTGAGGGAATCCATGGCATAACTCGTGGTGTGCCCTCCACGAGGCACTGGACAGTAAAGCCAGCTCCACCGCTCCACATGCACACACCAACACATTCACACACCAACACATCCACACACCAACACATTCGCACACCAACACATTCACACACCAACACATTCACACACTAACACATTCACACACCAACACATTCACACACCAACACATTCACACACCAGGACATTCACATACCAACACATTCACACACCAACACATTCACACACCAACACATTTACACACCAACACATTCACACACGAACACATGCACACACCAACACATGCACACACCAACACATTCACACACCAACACATTCACACACGAACACATGGTGACTTCTGACATCGGTGAGGCCGGTGTAAGAAGTCGCTGACTCCACCCTCAAAGTCGGCAACGTCCGACTTCGAGAGCGAAGTTTAATTCTCTTTTCGCTCGCACATTTGCAAACATAAGCACCGCTCTCATGTCGCTTTCGACTATGGACAGCACTGATCTATCGAGCGAAACGATGGGTAACGCTATACTTTGAACAAAAAAAACCCTGAAGTCCCGAATACACTACAGGGTGGGGTTTGAGGGTACTTCTCATCAAAATCAGGGGGGTTGCATGTGGTGAAAAGAAAAAGAAATATATAATGGTGAAAATGCCGAGCACCCCCTGTTCTGTCACCCATCACCCTCATATACCCCAAGCATGGAACAATAAGCCGCATTCGCCCCTATCGCGAAGCAATATGCCCCATTCACTCCTATCTCGGAACAATAATTCCTATCCGCTCCTGTCATGCAATAAAAAGCCCTACTCCCCCCTCCATGTTTTCACCATGTCGTTGCTTAAGCATGGCGAAATCAGACATGCGGTGCTATAATGTTGCCCTCCATTGCAGTCATTGCAATGGAGGGCCACAATAGCATTGACAGGTGGAAGGGGGGGTGCCGGCCGACGTCCGTCGGACGGCACTTCGTTCACCCCCCTGCCCCCCCCGCCTCTCGCACCCCACCAGCTCACCCACTGGTCCACCGTGGAGGCCCTTGTGATTGAGGGTCGTGGTGGAACGTGAGACTGGAGGGCTGCCGAGAGGCGCGGGGGGGGGGGGGGGAGAGGAGGGACTTTGCCAAGGATCCCTGCTGACGGGCGTCGGCCAAAATCCCTATTCCAATAATGGGGACTTATAAAATCGCCGTTTTTGTCTTTTGTATTTTTTTTCAACTTTATGCCCTTATTGGACATACTAACTGTACACAAAATCACCACCTAATTACACGCAGAATTTTAGGGTTCTAGTTTTGTGCGGGCATTTCCGGGCCACGCTGTAGCGGTGCCCAACCGGTTCCGTTTCAACGCATGCGGAGTCTAGGACCCCCCATGCAAACGCCCCCAAAACTGCCCTCGAATGATCATTAGCCCTTCTGTACAGGGGTTTGTTGTTGTTGGGCAAAAAATCGTGACGTCAGCATGTCGACGTCCCATGCCATGTGACGTCGACATGATGTCTTTCGAGAAACCAGAGGGGAATCTCCCATTTTTTTCTACAGCTGAGACTAGTGTGTATGCGTAAGGGGCAAATAAGGCTTATTTTTGTGAGGCAGGGGCAAATTGGGCTTATTGTTCCATAGTAGGGGCAAATGAGGCCTATTGTTCCGAGATAGGGGGAATACGGCTCATTCTATGAAACGAGAGGTATATGGTCATTCCACCCAATATCTGAAGTGAAATATGTTGGATTGCAATTGAGTAATGTCCAAATTTTCATTGTGATTTGTGACGTTCCTGTCGACCTATACAATTTACTGTGACCACTCGGCCGTGTCCATGTCCATGCAGATCCCTGATGCGAACACCCACATGGTACCGGTGTGTTGTCTGGTGGTGGACTACCAGCTTGGAGCTGACCGAAGATCGTCCTAGAGTTCTCGATGCTGCCTGGGACATCGTGCAGTTTTTTTGTAGCACGTAGGAGTTTTTCGATGGACTGGCCGTGGGCCCGATTTGCATGTTTTTGCATTGTGTGTCCACCATCGGATGCCGGATACATGCATGTGACAAGTCGTAGCGCCCGACTTGTGATTCTACATGCCTAGGTTCAAACGGTGTAGCATTCTGACATGTCCACGCTGAGTTACGGCCAAAACAATAATTTTGGGCCGGTTTTAGGACAGACCTTGTACTGCCGCGTGCGACACCCGTCGTGCGCCACGGCAGGTACATATGCCATGGACCTGTCATTTGTCCTTTCTCTCTGTAAATGCTATTGAAGCAATCTGACACTTTGTCTTGTGTCTCCTAGCTAAACCTTGCTGTTGCGTGTATGACTTGTGATTGTCGTCACTGTCTGACTAGGCACTGACGCCTAGTTAGCGGCTGTGTCGCTAGGAAGTTTCCATGCATCTTCTCATGGTATCAGAGCAGCGAGACCTCTCTCGTTGTCTTGCGCCATAGAGACACAACACCGGTAGCAGTAGTGAGCGTCACCGCTGCCGCTGTATCCAGGGGCTCATTGCAGCCATTTTGAGTAACGACATGACCACAAAATGCCCACCACCATACCAAGTGAGTTGCGGCAGTTTCCAGCTTTGACAGCCATGCCGAGCAGCAGCAGCAGCACCGGGTGGCAGCATCAGCCTTGTCTGGCCGCCCATTTGTACCAAAAAAGAGGGGGGGGAATTCAGCTCACAGCAGCTCGCGGCAGCCGTGGCAAGCCTTTGTTTGCTCTCCCCACGGAGCGGCAACCCAAGGACTTCAAGACACCATCCCCTTGCTATGTCAGTGAGGACGGCTTTGACTGCTTGGAGACTCTCTTTAAGATCTGGGCCACATCAGAGGGGGTATGGCCCTACTGTCATAGTCCGTACCAAGTTATGGACCGCGCTCAGGTACTGACTGCGGCTCGGGCGATGTGCGCAATCCTTAATGCCATGCCACGCGAGACTGTTGTGGAATTTCAACCTTTCCTTGGAGAGGCCGGCATGGGCGTGGATGCTGATCCGTGTGGGGGCTGGGACCTGGCAGTGTCTCTGCTTGCTACAGAGACGCATGCCACTCGTGCGGCTCAGATGCGCGCTTTTCACTCCCTTCGTCAGGGACCTGCCGAGTCCACAGCTGATTACTTGTGGCGTGCCATAGGCATCTACATATGCCTTGGGACATGAGGAGGTACACAGCTCTAGGCGCTTTGCACGCTCATGATTGGAGTCTGTCTTGAACAAGCAGGCATCTTCTCGAGGTACAGCAACGCTGTGCTCGAGCCCTTCTCCACCTCCCTTCAGCTTCTTCCTTGGGCGCATCAGCTCTTCCTCCAGGTGACTTCTACTCGCGAGGCAGCCGTAGCGCATCAGGAGAGTTCCCTTGCTACAACGGTCATCATGTCGCCGTCGACGCCCCTCTTTCAGAACGCATCTCCATCCTCTCGCACAGCCTCTTCTTCCCCTTCCACCCCGGCTACCCCGACTCAGATGTAGGGTGTGACAGCCACAAAGCAAGGGAAGAAGGATAAGAAAAGGTGTGGTTTGGGCCAGCAGTAGTCGTAGCAGCAACATCTATCTGGCGGTAGCAGTGGACGTGGTTTCCACTTCTACAATTGTCGAGGAGCTCATCGCTTCACCGAGTTCCAGCGGCCGCTTGAATGGACGGGGATCACACGCGGTCTTTAGGTTGCACATGCGTAGCGGACTGCGTTGTAGCTTAGCTTCCGGTCGCGCGGTGGCCACCACTGTTGCAGTTCTCATTTCCTCACCGATGAGCAGTGGCGACCCGGACCTGCTTGATCGCACCATCACCGAGCTCCATCAACTTTTGGCTCTTCGTTTTCAAGGAGGTGCGATTGTGTTGTGACAGCGAAGTGGTTGACAGGCTGTTTGTTCATCTGTTCTCGTCGCCCGTGATGACTCGTGTGGAGGGGCATAGCTGGCATGTCATTACGATGGACCTGACACTGCCGATTGGATTCATGAGTTGTACCTCTGTGCGCTCCGTCGTTCCTCCTCACCTGTTGCTCAGTGACCTTCTTAGGCCGAGTGCTCCATTACCCGTTATACAATGATTTCCTCTGGTCATGATCCCGATGGCACTTAAATCATCGATTCCGGTGTCACTCATCACATGACCTGTCATCGTAGTGACTTCGTTGTTCTCGGTCTCGTTGCGTCTGTTCCCTCTGTTTGCACAGGCTTCTGTCAATCCTTACCGGTCCAGGGTTTTAAGGTGGTGTGCTTTGATGGTCCGCCTGGCCCTTTGTATCTTTCCGAGGTGTTTTTTGTGCCTGACCATGAGCTTAGCTTGCTTTTTACACGTGCTTGTATACTGATGGGACTTTCTGTGGAGCACACTGCAGACTACGCGACTATGAAAGCTATTGATACTCGTACCGTTGTTCTTCGTGCCTCTATTGTGGATGATCAGTGTCATGTCTCTTGGATTTCTCCTCTTACTTCTTGCTCCCCCTTCCCTCCTTCTCGATTGTTTGTCACTATCATTTTGTCTTCTGAACAACAGGGATTGCTGCATCGTTGCCTGTGTGATCTGGGCTCCTACACTGTGTCAAAGCTCATTTGGACACAGCCCTCATTCGGTCTTGACGTGGCTTCTTTTGAGAAGCTTCCCAAGATCGATTATCTATTCTGCATGGAGGGTAAGATGCATCGTTGCACCTATCCTGACTCCCTTTCTCGCGTACTTCGTCCTCTCGAGTTGGTCCATTTAGACCTTCTCGGTCCTCTTCCTGTCGAGTCTCTGTCTGATCGAGGCAGATACGTCTTGACCATGACTGATGTCTTCACCGAGATGCGGTGGGTGTATAGCCTGTGCCAGGAGAGTGACAGCGCGCTCGCGGTTTGCCTCTTTCTTGCGATGACTGAGCGTCAGTCTCGCCGCACGCTGCATACCTTCCGTTTGGATCGTGACAGCCAATTTCTTGGTGAGATGGATGGTTTCTTCGCTGAGCATAGGGTTTTTCACCAGGTCTGCGCTTCTGTTACTCCTCTGCAGAACAGTTTCTCTGAGCGCTGGAACTCCACCATGGAGGATGTAGTTCGCGCGGTTTGAGTACGGTCTCCTGGAGTCCTTTGCCTTCGAAGGATTTGCCTACATGACGTGGGACTGGAACCGCTTCCAGCACGGTCCCCTTCCGGACCACGTTACACCGTATGAGCTTTAGTTTGGCCACTATGCTGACCTACGTCTCGCTCGTGTCTAAGGATCCTTGGCTTTAGTGTGGTACACGGAGGACCAGCAGGGGTCCAAGGTCTCACCGCGGGGTCCCTTGTGTGCATTCGTAGACATCTCCCCGCAGTCGAAGGCCTAGCGTTTTTGGGACCCCGCCAGTCGTCGCATCGTTGAGTCCCGTGACACACTCTTCTTTGATTCTCTCAGCTACAGTGATTTGACCTCGATGACACCGCTATCTGTCATGCACGTTCCTATGTGTGAGGCTTTTCGACAGATGGGGGAGTCTGAGCCTTCGAGCACCTCTCGTCCAACTGATGTGTCAATTCGAGCCTTCTCCATTTCTCGGTCTCCGGATTTTGATGACCAAGCAATCATCGCTCTCCAGCACAACCAATTTCTACCCTTGTTTCCTCATACCCCACATGTGCCTATGATCCTTAACCTGTATCCGTTAGTACTCCTACCTTTGTGTGTGGATCTACCTCACTTCCTGCTCCTATTGTCATACCCAATCCCGTGTCTCCGACACACGCATCTCCTTGCACTGCATCATCTACTCCTTTGCCTCATCCCTCACCAGCTGTGGTCGTGCTCATCCCTGAGCATGAGGTGAGAATCTCGAGCTCACGTTAATCACGTGAGCCGGGCGGCTGTCTTCGACCATTGGACTCCGAAGTCCAACGAGTGTCAGGTCCCATACCTAGACGCTCCACTCGCAGCATCGCGAGTGGTGATCCCAGCACAAAGGCCCTAGGCCCGAGTATCCACGCTAAACACACAGAGGTACATCCAGCGTGCCCCGTAGGACACGATCTCGTCACTTGCGAGTTTCATATCGCTTGTGATGCATCAGCTGACTTTGTGGTCCTCAAAACCTAGGGCTAAGGCATGTGCATTTGCCACTCAGAGCTCTCTCTCTATGGCGTCTAATCCAGGTACACTGAGGGAAGCTCTCTCGTTAGAGGATGCTGAAACCTGACAAGCTGCCTGTGAGGATGAGCTTTGCGCCATCCGAGAGCACAGAGTTTACCAGCTAGTCGACCTTCCACTTGGGAGGAAGGCTATTCAGGTTAAGTGTGTCTTTCACAAAAAAGTGAAGCGGGATGGCTCATTGGAATGCCACAAGGCTCGCTTGGTCGTCAAGGGGTACTCCTAGATCGAGGGCATTGATTACACTGAAATTTTTGTCCTTGTCAGCTGCATGACCTCAGCTCGTGCTTTGTTCAGTGTAGTGGCTCAGCATGATTGGGAACTGCACCAGATGGACGTGAACAATGCGTTCCTCCATGGCTCTATGGATGAGGAGATTTACGTGATTGAGCCATCTGGCTTTTAGGACGGTGACAAGGTCTGGCGCTTGCGCAAGTCCTTGTATGGCCTCAAGCTGTCTCCTCTGCATTGAAACCATGAGATCACTAGCACCCTGACTAGTGCGGGATATGTACATGGCGAGATAGATCCCTCTCTCTTTATCCGAAGGACGCCTGAGTGGTTCACCGCCATCGTGGTCTATGTGGACGGCCTTCTGATCACGTCTCCTTACATGGAGGCAGTGAAGGGAGCCAAGGCGGTCCTCTAGGCTGCCTATAGGATGAAGGACCTTGGTCCTATAGCGGTGTTTGTTGGCATGGATATCGTGAGAGACTGGAGACGTTGGACACTACTACTGCATGAGGCCCGATACGCACGTGTTGTGGGGGAGCAATTCCGTGACCTCCTTGGCACAGTTTCCATAGCCTCCACACCTCTCACACCTAACGGGCGAGATGCCGTATAGGTGGAGGATCCCATACAGCTGGTGGAGACAGTGGATGTGACCTTGTACCTCCGTCTCATCGGATCTCTAATGTACCTGGCCACTACCATACGCCTCGACATCGCCTTCGCCATCAACCTCCTTGCATAGTTTTGGCAAGCTTCACACACTAGAGCCCTTAATGTGGCTGTGGGAGTGGTGCGGTATGTGGTCTCCACACCGTACCTCAGACTCTGCTTTTACCGATAGTGTTTGGTGGTTCTTGACGGCAGAGCGATTGGGCCTGGAGTCCACATGGACGTAGTCGCACCGGTTACGTGTTCTTGCTTGGTGGTACTATTGTGTCTAGGCGTAGAGGGAAGAAGGGCT
>SZWC01011117.1:16054-32981 GCA_023375785.1 Penium margaritaceum | reverse complement strand
GGGGGGGGGGGGGGGGGGGGGGGGGGGGGGGCACCGCAATCTCCGAGGAAGCCGAGAAGGCAGCCGTTTCAAGCCGTAGTGAGCCCGGGCGGAAGAAGAACCACTACCATAATATTTTTGGTCCCCAAGTCTGAACCACTGACTTAAAGGTCTCGAGGTTGGGAGACTCACACCAACAAAAACAAGGATGGCATTAAGTTGGGCGATTTGAGTGTTCATAAGAACTAGTCGAGAAAATAATAGGAAAAATTCAAAAATTAAAAAAAATAAATCATTTCATAGCCAAATCGATCAAAAGCAACCATTATCTAAGGGCTACACGCAAGGCCTCGATTCATGCTATACAAATGGAGATGAAACATATCATAATAAAACAGAGTGAATATTATAATTTTATGACACCATTGAAATTTCTTGTGGCGCTAATTAGACTAAGATGTCGTTAATCACATGAGAATCACGTTGAACGTATTTGCAAGGTTTTCATAAAAACATTTCCTGGTACTCAAAATAATGGGATGGTTAAAACCTTATCTTTCAATGCATTGAAAATTTTCAAATGAAAACTTGCAACAGGCACCTGGCATTTGGAAACTTTCACCGGCCACTCATTTCTTGGTGACAGAGTCTCCCGCCCGCCACTATGACCAGACCGGGCCCCGCTGGCATGACGCATTCCACCTCGGCTAGCGCAACACCTCCAGCTGGTCCTACCGTTGCTCTTCAGTAGCATGTTGACAATTAAAGCTCAATCCAAGCCACAATCTGTGTTAAAACCTGCCTCTATTCAANTGGTACTCAAAATAATGGGATGCTTGAAATATTATCTTTCAATGCATTCACCAATTGCAAATGAAAACTTGCAACAGGCACCTGGCATTTGGAAACTTTCACCGGCCACTCATTTCTTGGTGACAGAGTCTCCCGCCCGCCACTATGACCAGACCGGGCCCCGCTGGCATGACGCATTCCACCTCGGCTAGCGCAACACCTCCAGCTGGTCCTACCGTTGCTCTTCAGTAGCATGTTGACAATTAAAGCTCAATCCAAGCCACAATCTGTGTTAAAACCTGCCTCTATTCAACCGCTTCTCCTTGGCAAACTTAATCCTACGATCTCTGGCGCAGCCCTCATAGTATCCGAACAGCTGGAGCAGTAGGAATAGGAATAGGAATAACCTTCTCCATCTCCACTAACGTAGGGTCTCTCAGTATTGTGAGCGGCACCGAGCGTTGACCGAAAGATTTTGAGATACCCAAACCCCGGGTTACGGTGACACAGTTCTCTGATTCGGAGTTTTTTTTTTCCTATGGGCTCACGTTGAGGGTTTTTGGCCCAATTACACTCTGAAGTACGACTCCTCCATCCCCCAAATGCTCGGATATGCCGTCTATGCAGCTATGGCCATCGTCTTCGCCGCACCAGGGTTTGATCGCACAAACCTCAAGCCTTTCATCAGCGATGCCACAAATGGCACTGTTCCTGGCCCTCATGAGGCATGGATTACCCTCACCCAGCCGTATGCACCTTTGGCAAGGCCGCCATCAGCAGCCTCTTGAAGGAATTCATCGACCTTTGGATGACCGTCTCCCATTTGCTCATCCATGTCACCATCTACTAGTGCGGAAAGCAGGTCGTCCTTTGTCGGCTCGACAAGACTGGTCCATCGCAGGTTGTTGCCCTCCTCATCATAAAAAATGGAAATACCCCGGACTACTTGAAGATCCTCGTGGAGTTTGACTTCGAAATGTTGGAGGTCATGGCGTCTTAGGGCACGCTAATGTCCTGGTTCTTTGTGCAATTTATGAGGTGGGAAGAGGCGGTTCAGGTAACCTGCCTGCAGCGTGTTGACACATCATCACTGGCAGCCGTCAGCTCCACCTCTCTTACGTCTATGTTGTCCGAGGCACCCGGTTCCACTGGAGCCACGCAAGGTGCAGCTCGCGTGAGAGGCGGTTGTGGAAGGAAGGAGAATGGGAAGCCCCAACAGTCTTCTTGTAGCAGCTCTTCCAATGGTAGCTCCCTCACGTGCCACAATCGTGGCCAGCCGTTTCATGACTGGTACAATTGTGATGGCCTAATGATGAGACTTGCGTCGTCTCTGCCACACGCCGCAAGTATGAGGGGCGCCTCGGCACCATAACAGCTACCAGCAGTAACATCCTTGTCCACCGGTGTTGTAGCGATCACAACTGGGTCTCTGGCCCCTCCTCAGAATTTGTCTTCCCCCAAGCTTGTTGCTACATGGTCTTCTCATCCGGCATGGTCGTCTTCATCGTCGTAGTTTGGCTATCCTTCGGCGCCGCCCTCTCGCATGGCCATGCCGTAGTACTTCCCAGCTCTATGTCTCATTACTCACGAGCGCTAGCTGGAGCAGTTCATCACGCACTACGGTGGCATCCCTTCTCGTCATCCCAAGGGAAGTACGAGTTGTATGTCTGTTGGTCAAGAGGTGAAAGACAAGTGTTAGATTGAGACTGCACTCTGGATTGAACCTCTTGTGGATTCTCGCTGTGTTCTTACTGTTGTCATGGATGATGTTGCATGAATTGATGAATAGCACGCTCAGTCTGCATTTCAGTCCTTTGCACATTTTCCGTTGCCCACGTGTTGTCAGATTGCTCAATGCAACGTGACCCTGATGGAACCTGGATTATCGACTCTGGTACTACCCATCACACAACATCCTACTACTAGGCATTAAGTGTGCTTGGTCCGGCTCCCTTCGACCAGTGTGTCTGAACTGTACTTTGCCAGGTCCTTCATGTTCTTCCTACCCGTGTTGTCCATGTTCTTGGTCCATCTAGTGACGCCTATGTGACCGAGGTGTTGTATGTGCCTGGCCTCAAGTTCAACCTGTTGGCCGTCATTGCACTGGACCGCAAGAGCGTGGATGTCCCCCACTCGTATGTCTTTCGCATAGTCTCTCTCTCCGTCCATCTGGTCGTGTGATGCAACATGTTCTATCCCGTGATAACTTGTAGTATGTCACTTGTATTTCCTCTATGTCTACAACTTCCTCCTCGGACGGTGCACATATGTTTTTCATGAGCACCCTCTCACCACGATGCATCCACCTCGTGCACTGTTGCCTCTATCACGTGCATCCTTTTTTTTGTCCAAATCAGGATCTCCATGAAGCCTATGCTTGGCCTAGACCTTGCCACCTTCCAGTGGCCCTGTAATACATCTACGACGTTCAGGACAAGAAGCATCGGTCATCTTATCTTGTTTTGTCTCCCGAGCCTTGCACCTGCTTGAGCTAGTCCACTCTGGCCTCATGGATCCTTTACCTACCGAGACTGTCATGGAGCGTAGTCGTTACATACTCATCATCACCCACAACTAATCTCAGTTATGGTGGATCTACCTTTTGCAAAAGAGCGACGCAACTCCTACAATTAATGAGTGTGGTCATCGCCTCTGGCGCTTCCATTCTCATAAGCACGGTGGATTAACCGGGGAGGTGGATGCCTTTCTCAAGAGCTGGGACGTCAGATATGAGACTTGTGCTCCCTACACTCCTCAGCATAATACTGTCTTAGAGCGCTCAAACTGCACCATGGGGGACGCTACACACATCATGCACGTTCATGTTGTTTGTCGTTGGCTTTTTTCTTTGGTGTCATGTCCTACATGACCTAGACCTGGAGCAGAGTCCCCCACGGCCCCTGGCCTTGTCTTGTCACTCCTTACCAGCATTGGTATGGGGACCATGAAGATCTTCGTCCTGAGCAAAATTTGGGGTTGTGTCGTCAGCGCCTCTCTCCCTAAGGACCATCAGAATAGAAAACCGACTCCCCATGGCCGTCTCTACATCTTTCTTGTAGTGTCTCATCATTTGAAGGCCTTGAGGTTTTGGGATCCTGTCCTGTACCACATCACTGAGTTGCTTGAGGTGGTATTCTTCAAGAAGCGTTTCCCGCACGACCTCCCTCTTGTCCGTGCTGGTGCCTTTCCAGGCTTGTTGCCACCGTCGTGTGCGAGAGATTCAGAGCTAGTGTTCGATGTTGCTCCAAGTTTGTTCATGTCCAGATTCCCTTGTTTGACGGGTTGCCTACGCCACCCGTCTCCTCTATATTTCTACACACGCTTGAAATCTTTGTCGAACCCGAGTCTATTCTTCTGGTTTCTCACTGGATAACCGAGTCCACCTCTTTAGCCACTGAGTCTGCTGACCGGACGACTGAGTCCTCTTATTTGGCAGCTCACCCTCCGGCCCAAGCGACTGAGTCTCTCACTCCTGCCACTGACTCTCTTGACCAGCAGAGCAGCCCTTCCGCCCCTGAGTTGAACACTTTGGTGGAGTGACCCGCTGTGTCCTTGCTTTCTTGATCCCGAATTGTCAACTCTTCTAATGTCAGTCTTCCATACTCACTCCTGGTGGACGTCTTCGTCCATGCACCCCAGCGCCACCATCACGTCCACGTGTTGTCATCGTCTAGCCGCCCCTGGTCACTACCCTCCGTCCAATGTCCACTTCTCACTCTATGGTGAGCAAGAATCCAAGAACAAAGGCATTGATTATGACTGTCCTTGCTGTCATCGCAAAAAACCTTCATCCTAGATCTACATCGGATCATACCCTTTTTCTTTAGGATCATTGATGCAGTGTCTCTATCTTGCTATATCATCCTCTAGTGGGCCTCGACACTACTTGTCTGGTGACAACTAGGCCATCTTTGCAGTCGGCTAACCCACTAAGCCTTTGTGAGGCTAGGGCCGCACCTGAAGCTACCCTTTGGCTATCAATGACAATCATGCTGTTTACAAGCTGGTTGACTCATCCCCAAGCTGCAAATTCATTGGGACAAAGTGGGCTTTCTGCTGCAAGAGGAAGCCAGATGGCACGCTGGACAAGTGCAAAGCCCGGCTCATAGCCAAGGCCTTTACACAGGTCATCAAACACATATGTGGTTGGGCATTTTACCACCAATCGCGGGCTCTTTGGCATGGTCGCACGACATGGTTGGGAGCTCCACCAAATGGTTGTGAGCAGTTCCTTCTTGCATGACGCTCTTGATGATGAGGAGCTTCACATGGTACAGCCCCATGGCTTCCACGATGGCACTGATCATGTCTGGCGACTATGGAAGACCCTCTATGGGCCTTACGTTGTGTTATCTCCTTGACATCCCCACCCTTCGTGTTCTTATCTTCGCACTTGTGTGGATGTTCCTGGATAAGGAGGCATGAGGGTATGGGGGAGCATGACTTGTGGTGTGTGCTCTGCATGCATGACCTATGTACGTGTATATACACTAGTACCCATGGGTCATGGGAGAGTGTTGTGATGTAAGCATGCATTGTCTCACTGGTCTCTATTGTGACCTCTTCATCGGTGTCCATGCTCATGCGGAAAAATCACTTGGTGAAAATTGAGAGATGGAGAGGACGTCGCACAGTAGTGTGACGCTTTGCTCCATTCACCCCTCGTAGAGTCTCACAACAAGCTATGCACTTCAGTCCAAGTTTGTGAGAAGCAGAATATAGTCTTGTTTGGACTAGTGTTCTTAAAGGACAAGAAAAAACTGTTTTCAGCTAATAAAGGCAATGATGTACCCATTTCATGAAAAAAAATTGAAATATGCCGGTTAGACAAAGAAAGCGAAGAGGATCGTGGGAGCCTCGTTGCTTTTCCACCAATAGCTGGGAGGCTGGTTGTTTCTTCAAAGTTGTATGGAAGGCTTGTTGCTTTTCGTGAGGTGCATGGGGTGGTCAGTTTTACGATTCCAAGAACTGGATGGACTCAAGTCAGATCCATCTTGATATTTGGCCTCTTTAAATGATCTACCAGGTTTCTCAAACTCGATTATAATACAATGTCCTCCTTGTTAATTTCAAAGATTTTGATGCAATTTTTGCATCGAAGTGATGTCACAGGCATGTTGCGTTCGAGTGCTGACATCCACAATTTTGCCAATCAATCACAAACACCTCTATCTAGGAGTTTGTGACTGTTTTGGAAAGGGTCATGTAGGATGCAAAGTTTTTTTGCTTTTCACATATAGAGCTTGTACAAAATACAGAAACCCTTAATCCTACTAGTATTTTTGCATGTGGAAAATAAAAAGAGAAAGTGGGTCATTTCTCAGTCAATTTCACGCTAGGTCATGATGATCCCATGAGGGGAGGCAACTGCCAGCAACTTTAACTGTGGTTCGAGCGCTCTTTTAAGACATGTGGCATAGAGTATTCAAAACTCAAAATACGGGACACCACATGTGTTGCGCCTAAACTGGATATGGTTGTACTTGCCCCTATGCAGTATCTTTACTCTCTTCCGTTTGGTACCCACTTTTCATAATAAGTTCTTTCCCGGGTTTCTTTGTACCACCTTGTCCACCATTGGGAGCTCGACCAAAAATGCTAAAGTCATCCCTCTAGAGGACCGGATGCACATTACATTCTTACAACTTCTGGTAGACGAACACACATTGAGAAAAAAAGGTCCTCCCATGCAATGACACACTCTATTTGGTGTGAAGATGGGATCCAGACGTCACTTAACGTGTAATTTGTCTTGTACCATATTAGGCCCTTGCTGATGGCCATAGCAGGGGCACAATACAAGCAACATGGAGGGTCTGCCTGGATCCACCTTGATGTGGATCGAAAGAGACCGTCGATCCAGAGTGAGGTCAATCTCGATTCGTCACTCAATGGATTATGACGCTAGAGAAGTGGACCTAACTCCAGCTTGATTGACCAAGTGGCTACAAAGACATAAAGTAGAAATAGTTTACATCAGATCCACTTGTACAATAAAGACCACAACAGACAATGAATTTTTTCTACCTTAAGTAGAAATGATTCATTGCTTGTTTCAATCCCAGATAATGAATTAAAGCAACACAAGAAAACAGATGTACGCGGACAAAATTTGAGATAATAGTATGTACATAACCATGGTTCAGCTCATATTTCTACTTGAAAAAAATAACCACAGAACTAGCTTGTGTCTCATTCTAGGTAGGAAACAATTACAATAAAAATGGTTTATGTTCCTTCTTTCATCTATCCAATGAAGTATCTATTCAAAAAAGACTTGCATCTCTTTGTGTTTGCTTCTCACTTTGTTTTTTGTATCCTAATCGTACTTCATAACCCATGCACGACTTGTGTAGATTTATCTACCTTTCTTTTTTCCCTTGTCTTCAACAATTGAGGGATGGGATACCTCAGCACCATGAAAGCCCAGGTGTTGAGCCTGGCCCCAACAAGAGAACAATGAATTTAGGGACGGGTACAAGTGATGACGTTGTCACCAACTGGTGAAGCCGGATACTACTTTGATATCTTGCTTACTGCACAAGGGATTTGCACGTGTTAATTATCTAGAGGAAACCTGAAAACAATTGTTACGGGAATTTCTCCACTGTTTTAATATAGGAAGGAATATGAGTGAATAGACAAACCGAATGTCTTTTTATAGGGTTATCTTGTTGTATGCAGTTGAAGAGGATGTGTTATGTTTGAATTCACTCCACTTTGACACCTAAGTTGAGGATTCCTAAAAGAATGTCTGATTTATCACATGGTAGGTTGTAAAAGAAGGCTCCAAAGAGGGCATGGAGACCAGAGATTAGCGGAGCTAAATGGTTATATTTTCTACGTAAAGTTTAATGATCTGAGGTTAGTACTGACATGGACACAGTCCTTGGAATTCAAGGTTCATGAATATCTTTCATGAGAAATTGCAACAAATTAATTCATGATTCTGAGCATACAATCCTTTGACTTAAGGTTGTGCGGGATGGAAAGTCTTCATAAAGGAAAGGCCACTCATTGGTATGATGAGGAGATTTCTTTTCTTTTACTCATTTTGTACAAAAGTTTTACTATGTAGACATTTGAAAGGGTTGAGTCAATGTTAGAACTTAGCAATGTATGTGAGGGAATGTGAGGGCAGGGAAGAATAAAAACAGTAGTATCCAATTTGGGTGAAAAAACTTGCCTCAGAGTCTCATAAGAAGTCATTTGTGGTGGAGACCAAGATAATGGGATGAATATGAGAGAGTGAGGGGGAACAAAAGTAGTGCAATAGTGGGAGAGGTCATGAATTGGAATAAAGAAAACAATGGAAATAGGAAGGCATGTTCGATTTGCTAGCATGGAATAGGATGTATAGGATGGGAAGATAGAGGAGTTTTGGAAGATTACTTGAGCCCAGGTTAAAAGGAGCGAGTCTCACGTTCCTGTTACGATTCGGGGACACTCATGGGAGAGCAAGGGAGTTGTATAGTCAAATAGATCTCTTGAATTGAATTTATCCAAAAGGAGCCACCACTCAAAGGGAGAAACGGTAAACAATGTAGAGTCCTCTTCAAGAAGAAAGCGACTGTAAGACACATATGCTTGATATGTCTCGTCAAACATGTTTTGAGGACAAGATGATCCATGGAATTGTTTCAAGTTAAGCGCTTCATCACTAACTTATAGAGGGGAGTTTAAGACAAGCTATGGTAGAGTGTGACAAGGAATAACCTTGCTTAGGAAGTCTCTGCATAAAGAGGGATGTGTGTTTCCGTCAAAGTTCTTTGGGGGAGAGAAAGCCATAAACTAGTTGGACTGTCCGAGATAGTAGAAGGGAGGAGGATAAGACCAACCCGACACCCCATCTATATAGGGGTTCTTACTATGGCTATCGAGTACAAGCGTAGTTGAAATGGGACATTGTCCACTTTTGAAGTTGGATGGTGAAAGTTGGAGTATACTATGATAAATAAACATTCAGATTCCATGAGTGGGCAGGTGAGGGTGGACGGATCTAAGAATGAAGCTAGAGCTTGGTTAGGTGTTCATTATAATTGCAATCTATGCGATTTGGAAATTAAAGCTATTGATGTAAAGCCCACAACTGGATCCCAAGTTGTGTTTGGGTCTAGGGAGGATTCAAACATGTGGGGATGAACCTGTATAGGTTTATAGGATTCAACAAAGAGAGGGAGCTAGGCTTCCCAAAAAGTAGGCTATACTCCGCAAAGAGCGGAGAGAGTGAGGAGGGAGCGCACATGTCCCTGGCGTGATGGGGGTGACCTCGCCAGTGAAGGGGGCCGAGGCCCTGGCATGGTGCTAGTCACATTGGCATGGTGCCAAATCAGATTCACGTGGCCCTTGTCAAAATTACATTGGCACCGTGATGATCATATTGGCATAGTGCTGATCTCATCTAATCACTATGGTGCTGATTGGAAGTTGGGTTGGAATTAGGTTGGAAGTTGGCTAGGAATTTGGGTTGGAATTTAGGTTGAAATTTGGATTGAAGTCTGGGTTAGAAGTAGGGTTGAAGATTGGGTTGAAAGTTGGGTTTGAAGTTGGGCTTGAATTTGGGTTGGAAGTTGGACTAGAAGTTAGGTTGGAAATTAGATTGAAGGTTGGGTTGGAAAGTTCAGTTCAAAGTTGGGTTGAAAATTTGTGTTGGAAGTAAGGTTAGAATTTGGGTTGGAAGTTTGGTTGCGAGTTGAGTTGGAAGTTTGGTTAGAAGCTAGGTTGGAAGTTGGGCTGGAAATCGGGTCGGAAGTTGGTTTGAAGATTGGGTTGGACGTTGGGTTGGAAGCTGGGTTGGAAGTTGGGTTGGGAGTTAGGTCCAGTTGGTAAGGCACTGATAATATTTCCGTGGCTGTATTCAGGCTCGCATGGTTGAAATCAAATTTGCATGTTGCTAAGGAGATTAACATGACTCTCACTATATTTGTCTGACGCTGATTAGACTTGCATTTCAGATAAGCATGGCACGAATGACATTTTTCTCTCAATGCCAAATAGTTATTATTTTTATTTGAAGTGAACTAGGCTTATCACAGAAATTGAAGAAAATTAATCTATGGAAAACTTGGTTTAAAACATGTTTAAGAGGCCCTTTAGTCTCTAAAATATAAAGGAAACTGTTGCTTCAACGTATACTTTTCAAATTGCATTTACTAGCGTCGGTTGCCAGTCCAAAGAATGACATGTTTATGGAAAACTTGGTAAATAACATGTTTAATCCTTTTTTAATTCCTCACCCACATGTTTAAAAGTGTAAGAGACTTACGTGGTTGTAGAACATGATGTGGTTGTTTGAATGCAAGTTTGTGTGTCACCTTACTTCTCTTAATGCATAATACCTTTCTCCACTAAGTATCCACCTCTCTTGTTTCTACTCATTCTCATCAGCCACAGACACAATGGGTATCAGCAATCTCTATACACCACCTCACCTAGTAACATGAACACTGAGAGTTCTCTTTCATGCCATCATTGGGAGGTTTATTTTCCTATCTACTATAACATTATACACTGCATCTAATTGAGCAGAATTTCATGGCTTTTGGGGAAAATGGCATTCCCAGATCTCAAGTTCATCCCTCCCACATTTATTTTAGTGACATAAACTTGATCACTTCTCCTGTACAATGTCTTCTCTTGATTCTCCTTTCCTGATTTCCCTCCTCTGTCAACATTGATTCCAAGAGACCTTCACACTTTCCCACCCTTTAAGAACCCGTTTGCGATCCATCAACCACCCTCTCGCATGGATATTTCATGTAGCTGATCCTCTCTAATCCCTCCTACATAGGCCTACACTCATGCTCCTATCCCTTGCTATATTTTCAACCACATCTCCACAAAGCTACCTGCCAGTTTCTAGCGTGTTCCCGCAGGCCAATGTCAATTAGCAGAAAGATAAAACTTTCCTACTCTACAGATCTTGAACAAACATGTTCTTCTATTTTATTTTGCAGCACACCTTATCCTATCCAAAGTAGAAATAACTTGTAAATTCCTCTATCCCAGCCAGCATGAAGGACACCATTAAAATCAAATCATCTGGCAGTTCACTAGAAATAGACCCTCAATCTCTCTCCAATCTGATAAAGATGCATTCCCAAATAAAGAAGAACTACGAGAACAAGTGTAATAATGGCCACAATTCTCCTCTATTAGGGAGACGGAAGGTACTAAAACCGCATTCTTGGTGTCACAAAGTAAAATATATTCAACGACCGTCAACTTTCTTCTTTCTTCTCAAAACCAGGAAGAAAATCTACTGAACTCCTAAAGGCGATAAAGATAACGGTCCATCATCTGTCTTCTGAAGTTTTTTTCTGTGTAGACTCGGTCAAACATTTCTACAAGATCCCTTTACCTTGTCTTGCTAAACGCCACCCCCTTCCCCTTCGTGGCTAGAATTTATTGTGCCTCTAACCTCATGCAAAACGTTTCAAGCCATCCTCTCCCAAACAGCTCACAAAATCCTCAATTTATTTATGGTATTCTTGAAGAAACTGTTAAAGATCTTCTGCTAAAATCCAACCCCAACATATTTGTGTCCATAATGAACAATTCTGCTTCCTTAAGCTGTCCGGAAATTGCATGATCGTTAACTGCGATGCAATGTTTACAAAGTTATGTATGAAATTGAACATTGCCTACCAACCACCCTTTTCAATATCACCATACTCTCAGCAGCACAAATGTCCAATGTACTACCATCAATCATTCATGAGGACCAAGAGGATTTCTTCTCCGGAAAGCATATCCAATGTGACACCTCTGAACTTTGCAACATCCATCACTTCGCATGTTGAATCATAACCCGCTTATGTTCTCTCTCCATTGACCAAGAAAAAAATCAATGATCAGTTACATTTGTTAGCATGACCTCTGTAATTCAATCTCTCACCTTGGATTCCCCTCACATTCTATTCAACAAGTTCATCTCCTTCACCTGTAAACACCCATCTTTTTCCTCATCAATGGATTTCTAAAAGAATGTTTCCTCCTTCGTTCGGGTAACTGAAAAGAAACTCCTTTCATCCCACTCCATTTTGTTTCTTTAATACAACCTAGTGCTGAACTGTTATGTACTTGAATCATCTCCTTTCCGTTCCAACCCCAATCAAATACCTCATTAAACATGAATCTCATCAAGTAGAATTGGGTGAGATGATTTCCTAATTGGCGCCATGTCAACCTGGATTACATTGCTCAGATATAACTTGCTTCATGAAAATCTCATTAACGCCTTAAGGATCCAAAAACCACAATTCCAATCTAATCAGTGCCATGCCAATCTATTTTGAGACATGCCAATCTCATTAGCCTCGTGCAAACCTGATGAGCGTTGGGTCAACTCAATAAGCGCCATGCCAATATGTTGCGCACCACACTGTTCTTACTAGTGTCACGACAATATGATGAGCACCATGCCAATCGGATAGGTTACGCCTGTTTAATAAGTGCCATGCCAAATTTGTTGGTAGCATATCAATCTGATCTGACTTACTCCAATGTTTCTAGAGCCATTCCAGTTTGAATAGCGCCATGTCAATCTCCTTAACTCC
The DNA here is from genome assembly GCA_023375785.1 of Penium margaritaceum. Taxonomy (NCBI): domain Eukaryota; kingdom Viridiplantae; phylum Streptophyta; class Zygnematophyceae; order Desmidiales; family Peniaceae; genus Penium; species Penium margaritaceum. The sequence goes on along the minus strand of SZWC01011117.1, from coordinate 20,652 downwards.
TATTGGCATCGTGAAACGTTAATCAATGTCATAACAATCTGGCTAACACCATGCCACTCTGACTTTTTATGTGCCAATCGAGATAGAAATACGCCTATCTCATTAGCACCATGTCAATTTGATTAGAACCATCAGAGCTCAATCGGATAGGCGTCATACCAATTGGATCGATTGATCTTATTAGCACCATGTCAATCTAAAAAGCGCCATACCAAATTGATTTACAACATGCCAAATACCATCAATGACATGCCAATCTAATTGGTGCCATGGATGTTTGATCATTACCATGCCATGAATGTCTTAACAGAGCTATGCCAATATGATTGATGCCATGTCAAACTGATCAGTGCCATGCTATGAAAAGAGCCATGCCAGTCAACAAGGTAACCAGCAGAATGGAGTGCAATGCCAATGCCATTGCCTGGTTGCCAGCTGCTAAGTTTTTGGGCATTGCATTGATTATATTAGCATGTCTGTGATCGGGATTTAATGTTTGAAACAATAATGGCATGGCTCTCATGGGATTACTATGGAAAGAACAAGACTGGCATGGTGCAATGAATTGGCGCGGTGCCGACAAGATGGCATGATGCTTATTACACTTGCAGCACACTAATTATATTGGTAAGACATTTGATATGTTGGCATGATGCTAATCAGATTTGCATGGTGCTTGTTAGATTGACATGGTGCTAATGAGATCAGCATGGTGCTTAGAAAATTGCATGGTGCTAAGAAGAATGGGACATCACAAATCTGATCGGCAGGAATGTAAACATAGTGACATGGTATCAACAGGATTGGCACTCACAAATCCAACTGGCATAACGTAAACCATATTTGTATGACCTTTATCAAGTTGGAATAGAACTGATCAGATTTGCATGGCACTAATCAAATTGGCATGACTTGAATCAGAATAGCACGCTCCTAATCAGATTGTTTGGTGCTTATCAGATTTGCATCTCTTCAATGAAATTGGCATCAGGCTAACCAGATTGGCATGATTCTGATCCGATTGGGATGATGTTAATCGGTGTGACATGGAGATTATGAGGTGGTATGGAGCTTCTCAGATTGGGTTCCACCGAGCCACCTACACCTCCACACACACCAGACACCCCCACTGCACCAGTGTCTCCATCTGAGCCTTTTCCCCAGATTGTTGACCACGCATCTGAGTCTACCTCTTCGGCCGCTCACTGCGCCAACCAGGCGACTGAGTCCACTTCTTCGGCCGTGGACTCTGCCATGTAGGCGACCGATTCAGTCACTCCGGTCGCTGCCTTAGTCGACCAGTTGAGCAGTCCTCCTAGATCAGTCACTCCAATGGAGCGACCCATCGTGTTCTTGCCAAGCGTCACACCATAGTGTGATGTCCACTCCATTGCTCAACACCCGGCGTCATCAACGTCTGCCTTCTTAGTCATTTGCACGAGGATGTACACCAATTGGGAGGTCACAGCACTGATCAGTGAGACAATGCGCGCGCAGATCATAACACATGCCTTCTGCACCATCGACGGCCAGCGAGTAAAGTTGTTGATCGCGGATGATGCAGATTGTCAGTTAGTTCCCTGCTAATTGACAAGTATTCTCATTGGACAGAATTACGATCGACTCAAGCTCTTGATTCTGACACATCGGCTGTATACACTATCCAGCCCGGCGAAAGCGGAGTCGAACTTACTGTGCCACCAATGGGGTTCGGGAGATTCCCTCTTGGCTGGGTTTTCACATTGAACTACATTGAATTCAGCTTGATGCAGGTCACCGCGAAGGGAGGTGGACGAGGTGGCCTTCTTGTGCAATGATTGCACCCATGTGAAAATGCATGTGGCGGATTGCACGCGGCATTGCACGTCGGAATAATGGAGTGAGGCCGACGACTTCGTCTTGGTTTTCTTTCAATCCCATGGTTGCTCAAGGTTCTCACCTCTGTGTCGATCAAAACGGGTTAGGCCGATCGAGAGCCGTTGGATAACGCTATTAAACTAAACGCAAATGAGAATACATACTGGAGAACGACATGTTGACAGTCAATCTTTGCACAATGCAAGGATATATTGGGAGATAGGGAGATATTGGGAGATGAAGCGATATTGATAACAGAAATTGGAGAAGAACACTCCGCGGTCTGACTTCAATTGCTAGATACACAAATCGACTTTACGTGGTTTTTTGGGCAATCATGGTTCTATGTAACGCTCAAAAAGGAAATTTTGGATCGTGAAATGAAAACTGAGAATGAAAACTTTAGAACAATCCTAAGCAAAAACACACCATGACAAAACAAGTCGAAGCCGTAGATTGTTTCTCTTATTGAAACATCACTTGCCCTTACAGATGGATGGCTCAAGGCAAAATTTGCGACTAAAGAATCTTCTGAGCCGGAGACTGCAGTGGCTTATTTCTTGTTTCTTTTCTAGGATGGTTTGATATCTAACTACATTTCTCCGGGTATGACTGTTTTATAGTTCCAAAGATTGGATACATGTTGCTTTCCGCCCCACTACGTAACCCAAAACGAAAAGGTGATTGCACGCCCGAGTTGCAACGCAGCCTGTTCTGAGACGTATCGCTGACGCTGACGCAGACGCTGACGCAGACGCTGACGCTGACGCTGACGCTGCATCCTGAAGCATGCGCCTCAACTTGGCGTCCATGACGCGCGCTCATGCCATTGCGTAGAGAGGACGTGGATAGACTCCATGGTATGCCAGCGCTTGTGCTCCGACTGCCGCTTGCGTCGCGAAGCTTCCCACACATGTTCCGTGTCAGCGCCGATCTCTCTCACAGCTGCCTCCTGGACTAGGCCTGGTAGGCTTGGTAGGCTTGGTAGGCCCGATGGCTTCGCGCGACCGTGCGGCCACGTCTGTCTCTTTGCCGTCGCTGCCGCCGCCGCTGGTGCTTGTGAGCGGCAGCAGCGGCCATGTGGAGGTTGTGCCGCCGCAGATGCTGCAGGGCTTCCAGTGCTGTCCTGCCATTGGCGCGCCACCATTCCTGCTGGTGAGTTAGGTTGGTTTGGCTCAAATACTGTGCGAATGCTCTCTTTATCTTTTTTCTGCTTTTTTTTTTTCCATTCATTGTTCTGCTACGTGTGGGGTAAAGTCCATCTGCTTTACTGTATGAGTTTGAAAGTGAGAGTGCCACTGAGAGTGCCACTGAGAGTGCCACTGAGAGTGCCGCGGGTGGTCAAGCTGGTGACAGATTCTTATGGTCACACGGCACTATGCAGCTGAGTAAGCAGTGGTGAGGAATAATCGCTTTTTGAATTTGGATTTTTCCCATGCAAGCCAGAAGGCTGCTGCTTAAACAAATGTTTTCACAATGGTCGATCGCTCCGAACCACTGGAAACTGAACCAATTTGGCGGAGCTCTCTATAGTGCTGCCTTGATGAAGTGTTGGCACTCCATCCTCTTCTGTATCTCGTGGTGCCTTCTCTGAGCCTCCACCCTTATCTTCTTCTTCTTCTTCTTCTTCTTCTTCTTCTTCTTCTTCTTCTTCTTCTTCTTCTTCTTCTTCTTCTTCTTCCGTGCGTTCCCTTGCAGCCCGATGCTCCCGACCTGCACTCGGACAACCCAGAGGACTTTGATGCGTGCTTCCCGGAACTTTCCGTGTACGATGCGGCAGATGAAGTCGTCCAGCTGGCGCCGACTGACCTGTGGGATTTCGACCTTCTGCCCGAGGGCAGTCTCTTGGCGCTGCCCGAACTGAGCCATTTTTCCTCTGTGCTTCAGCCCGTGTGGGCCCCACACTGGCCGTGGGAGTGCGATGGGGAGGAAGAGGAGGAGGAGGGCGAGGATGAGGGAGAGAACGAGGACGTGGATGACGTTGTGGAGGTGCGTATGTTCTCGCGTGCTGTGTCGTGTTGTGTACTGTTGGTGCGGTCCATTGCTGTTGCAGCACTGCTACTAAACAGTTGGAACGCGCTGTGTGCATCTACTGCGGCCTTGCGCTTTCGCGGCCCTCCTCATGTGTGACTGTTGCTTCCTTCGCTTTCTGTGTCGCTGTCCTTTTTCCTTCTGCTTTCTCCACATTCTTTTGAATGTAAAAATCAGTTTTCTTTTCCTTTTCTTATTCGCCCTCTTCTCCAATGCTTCTAAGACCTTTCCCTGTCCTGCTGCCCCCTCCAGGCGTCGCTCCCAAACTCCACTCGTCTCAACCTGCACAAAGTGCCAAGCAGTGCCGCCGACGTCGTGCGCGGCACCGTCTCCACGGCACCCTCCTCCCTTGGCGTCCACAGCAGCAGCCCTGGTGTGGCCCCTCCTCGCGGCCCAGCCGGCGGCGGCAGCAGCAGCGCAGCAGAATCCTTTGAGGCCGTGGTGGAGAAGAGCAGGGCTGCTCTGAGGGTGGTGCTAAGGGGCGATGTGGCGGCCATGGTGCGAGACGGCGTTCCGCCGGGGCTGAAGAAGGGGTTGGATTTTGACTCGTTGGTGGTTGAAGGAGAAACGGGGATTGCTGAGGGGATGGGGGAAGGGGAAGAGGAGGCGGAGGGGAGAAGGGTAGAAGATGGGGAGGAGGAGACTGGTGGACAGAGCAATGCGGAAGAAGAGGGTGGTGCGATGCAGCCTGCACCCACTACATACGACCC